>JACEII010000073.1:2542809-2568310 GCA_014332785.1 Antheraea mylitta | reverse complement strand
TCTGACTGTGATAAATTCATGCTTTTAATTGTGTTTAAAAGTTACTGAAAAAAAATGTTCCTAAACTATTCATAAATCAAAATTAATTAAATCAAAATGCACATTAAAAATACATCGTTAACCGGCTACCAAGTGTCCTTTCGGGCTAATACCAACCTCTCACAGAAAACCGACGTGAAATAACAGTGCTTGCATCGTAGTGTTTCGTTTGGTCAGTAAGAGCGCCGGAGGCTCACCTCTCTTCTCCTTTTCTCCTTAGCCTTCCCTTACCCTTCTCCAATATACAAGTTGGCAACGCATTTACGACACCCCGGTGTTGCTAGTGTCTATAGAGGGTGGTGGTCACTTAACATCACGTGACCCACCTGTTCGTTTGCCTCCTATGATACAAAAAAATATATATTGATATATTAAAGAACCAGGTATTCTAAAATTCTTGTTCTTTTGACGTTGCCGGCTCTTGTACTAAGGTGTCGCAAAAAAGTTTAGTTACGTTAACTACAAATTTTTGTTTTTCGTTATTCTGGAGAACTCATTGCGTTTTATGGGACAAAGAGTATCCTGGATGTAGTCTTCTAATATTAGTTATCACCGTGTCAAATTTCGTTAAAATTGGTTCAGTACTTTCAGAGTAATTCGGGTTTATATTCTAGACTTTAATCCTTTATCCTGGAGAACCCTTTGCGTTTTATGAGACAAAAAGTATATTTGATGTAATCTCGTAATATTAGTTATCACTATGTCAAGTTTCATCAAGATTGGTTCAGTACTTTCAGAGTGATGCGTGTGCATAGGGACAGACAGACAGACAGACAGACAGACAAAAATTGTAAAAAGATTATTTTTGGCTTCTATATCGATAACATAGTCTACCCTGATTAAAATTTTCAAAAAATATTTAATGTACAGATTTCGACTTGTTACGGTTTTATTATAGTATAGATAGATATATACATATATTACTACGCGGACGAAGTCACGGGCAGGCGTTAGTATATTATAAAGCAAAGACCTTTGCCACGTCTGTCTGTCTGTTTGCGATAAACTCAAAATCTACTGAACGGAAATTCATTCGGGTTTCACTATTAGATAAAGTGATCCATGAGGAAGGTTTAGGTATATAATTTGTTAGGTTTTTTTATTATCAGGGCAGGACAATGTCCGCCGGTCCCGCTACTTTTAATTATAGATACTTATTATTTTTGTACGTACTATAAATTTCAGATTTCATCCGCCCTCTACAAGGTACAGTACACTAAATATTACAACTTTATCGTCACACGTAAAATATTCAATTTTCACACATAAAATTAGTGACCAAAAACTGCAATTTCACAGATTAATTTAACTTTATTTATAAATAAATTAAATTAACTTTCTAAAGGACGCTACTAACTCTCTAAGTGGTAGAGCCACGCTGAAGCTATTATTGGTTTCAGCATGAATGGGTTGGCTCGTCCGGGGTAGTACCACTCGACCCACAGAAAACTGACGAGAAGTAACAGTGCTCGCATTGTTGCGTATCGTTCGGTCAGCGAGAGCGCCGGGGACCCCTCCCCTCTCCTCTAACCCCTCTCTCTTTCTCTGCACTCCCCCAAACACAAGCTGGCAACGCACGTGTGACGCCTCTGGGGTTGCTCGTGACTATGGACGGCGGTGATCGCTTAACAACGGGTGGTCATTCTCATACCTACTATAAATATCAGATTTCATCCGCCCTGTACAATATATATCGTACACTACACATTTGTAACTTTATCGTCACACGTAGAATATGTCCATATATTTCTAATTATTACATATGGAATATCAATAATCAAAAACAGCAATTTCACTGATTGATTACATTTCAATTATAGATAGCTATAATTTTCATACCTACTATAAATTGAAATTGAAGTATTGTTAAATGAAAACATATGACGCAAGAAGATAAAGACCGATATTAAATAAATCTCGCTAATTATCAAGAGATAAACAATAACAAAATCACTTGTACTGCATTATACCTTATCTCTGTAAATCGTAAATACAAGCTAAAGAGAAAATTATTGCTTTTAATTGTCATACTGTTCAGATTTATATTTTATTCTTTACTTAGCAAATATACGTCATAGTTGTAGACATTTGTCTTTTATAAATCGGTCTTGTGAGCTTCGATTAAAAGTGTAGGTAGGATATAAATAATAGGTCTTTACCTATGAAATTGCCGTTCTGCAGTACTGGCCATTTCAAATCAAAATAATTTTTGTATGTCTAAGAATTCTAATTTCAAATTAATTTTATTTTAAAAACATGGAATTCTTTTTCCAAAAGTAGTCATTTGTTTATTAATTAGTGTTACATTTTCATCGCATTTCAATCTTTTTTGTCATCATGAATACGTTAAAAATTCGAGTAATTATGGAATATGAGTACCGTCGTGGCAGCAACGCGGCACAAGCAGCACGCAACATCAACGACGTTTACGGAGCTAACACTACAATCCAACGTACCACCTGTTATTGGTTTGCTCGCTTCCGTTCTGGGAATTTCGACTTGAAAAATGAACCTCGCGGTCGTCCTAAGACTTTGGTCGACAATGAAGAATTAAAGGTGATTGCGGAAGCTGATGATACACAATCTACGGCTGAATTAGCAGCAGCTTTCGACGTTAGCGTCAAAACAATATTAGTCCATGTGCGTCAAATTGGAAAGGTAAAAAGCTTGACAAATGGGTGCCTCACCAACTCAATGATCGCCAGCGCGAAGAACGCATCGAGACGTGCGTAGCACTGCTCAACAGACACACAAATGAAGGAATTTTGAACTGCATTGTTGCCTGTGATGAAAAATGGATTCTGTTTGATAACCGCAAGCGCTCTGCAAGTTGGTTGGATCCTGGTTCAGCATCTAAACAATGCCCTAAACGAAAACTTACCTTTAAAAAAGGGTTGGTCACTGTTTGGAGGTTTAGCGCCGGTGTGATTCATCACAGCTTCTTACCAAACGGGGTGAGCATTACTGCAGATGTGTACTGTGAAGAACTGAACACAATGATGGAGATGTTGGCACATCTCCAACCAGCATTGGTCAATCGCTCGTTTCCGCTGCTCCTGCACGACACCGCGCGACCTCATACTGCACAGCAGACGGTCTCCAAGTTGCTAGAACCGGGGTTGGAAGTTCTCCGTCATCCGCCCTACTCACCAGACCATGCGCTTACAGACTACTACTTTTTCCAGAATTTAGATAACTCCTTAGCGGGGAAAAAATTCAATACCCGAGAGGCAGTACAAAATGCCTTTGAAGAATCTGTTGCCTCCCGTCCAGCTGATTTCTTTAAGAAGGGCATCAATAAACTGCCACTGCGTTGGCAAAGATGTATTGATTACATGGGTGATTACTTCGATTAATACAAATAAAAAATACATGAAAAAAAATCGTTGAAATTTTTTCATACAAAACGGCAATTTCATAGGTAAAAGACCTAATATCTCGAATACGACATCTACACATATATCTTTCATATTGACCCAGCAAGGTCTTAACAGCTTCACCGGACTACTAAAGCGTGCGCTTAAGGCACTCAGCCAATTTTATTTTGGCAACCAGCTCAAGGGTGCACGGCACACCTCGGCTGGGCTGTTGCCTGTTGCATGCAAAATCGCGACCTATCTTAGCTAACCTAGCTAACTATTCATATATGTATGAGTTGTTGAAACGTATATGTGTACCAAGCATACACGCCTCAACAACTCCTCCATATATTTATTATCGGAAAATTGAGAGTTTTTCAGTTCGATAAGGGAAAAAAAATTAGTAAACCCTTCCACTTTCATGTGTAAGCGTGTAGGCGTGCACGTTTGTGGAGGTGATTGTGTAGTGTTGTAGCCGTGATGTATATTTGTGTGTCACCGTATCACGCAAGCAACGAACTCAAGTGCTCCCTACCGAGGGATCGAACCTAGGCTTCAGCCCCTGCCGTGGAGGTCTAATCGGGTGTGCGGGAGCGAAATTAACCCCCAGACCACGGCGGCGTGATCTGTGGTTACGCGGGCGTGGGCGTGAACACGCTCTGTTTCGAGGGACAGGCTGGTACTGATCGTTCTCTGACGTGATTGAATCAGAAGGGTCGGTAAAAATGTGTCGCGGACGTCTTTTATAACGCGCAGCGTTAGGTACGGGTTCATAGTTTACGGCGGATACCACTCACGGACTGGGATGATTCGCGGCTTTTACAAAATAACTAATCGTAAGTGATTTTACGTACGCCCAGATAGAAGGGATATCTAGGTCTCTCTATGGAGATCGACTCTCCGGATGTACCACGGGGCACCGGTCACTTTACGTAAATGTATCTTTGGACATGCGCAGAAACGGGGCAGCTATATGTCATCACGGGACGGATACACGTCTTATACAAAGAGAGCTTGTGTCTGAGGGACATTTTACTCTTATGACAAAGCAACGGATGGAGGCGACCCAAGACCATAGCGGCTTTGTTTCGCACTCTGTCTATATGTGAATTGAACTTTAAATGTCTATCATTAGATACATTAGTAACACCGAGATATTTGACCTCTTCGACCCAAGGGATATCGATTCCGTATAGCCTGATGGGCTCAAATTTATTAGCGAGTTTCGTGGGATCGAAGAGTATTGCAGCACTCTTATCGGGATTAACTTCTATGCGCCATCGACGAAACCATTCACCGAGAGTATGAATGGCTTTTTCGATGCGCTTCCTAAGAATGTCCGACCGCCAGCCGAAAGTGTAAATAACGGTATCGTCAGCGTAATAACCTACCTCGACCCACCGAGACCGAGGTAGGTCACTGATGAACAGATTGAAGAGCGTGGGCGCGAGTATGGAGCCCTGTGGCACACCTGAGCGTATCGGGTGGGGCAGCGATAGTTCACCATCCACTCTGAAGCGGAATGTCCTATCAGTGAGATAATCGCGGATAATATGAATTAACCTATCGGGTACGCGAGATTTACATAATTTACGGATGAGCCCTCCGTGCCAGACCTAACTCGCTCATCATTTTATAATACGCAACATATATTAAAATTCGCAAGAGTTTATAAAAATATCAGATAATACAATAAGCCGAACAAGTACAATAATATAAAAAAAAAATGTGAAGGTCACTGATGATAACAACTCATTCTAACCCAGTGAGAATTATGCCACAATTAAGACAGAACAGCACGTTCACTTAACAAATTACATTCGGCATTAAAAGTTTGTGTCATTTACGTCCCCAAGAACGTTTGCTTCTTAGAATAATTACACAAGAGGCAAAGGGAGTAAATAATTTACTTGACTTAAGGTCTATAAAGACGTCTGCGAATATCAAAACTACTACCGGTTCGGACAAACAATAACCGGTCATCGAGAAGAACCTACAATAAACATGGTCTGATTTATCTTTTTATCGTATCTTCAAAGCCGGCAACGCAACAGCGATACTCCCGATATTGCAGGTGTCCATAGGCGACGGTAAACATTTGCCCAGATGGACCGTCTGCCTGTTTTCTGCCCTTTAGCATAAAACAATATATATATTTATAACAATATATTATAACTAGCTTCTGCCCGTGACTTCGTTCGCGTGGAATAGTTACTTTGCCCTTACACTAACACGGAAGCTCTCAAAAGGAAAATACAACAATTATGAAACATTTTTTTTTCCTCGAACTGACTACGCTATTGGCCTTTACAGCTTCACCGGACTACTAAGGCAAGCGCTTAAGGCACTCAGCCGATTTTATTTTTGGTAACTAGCTCAAGGGTGCACGGCATACCTCGGCTTGGCCTTTACCTAGAAAAATCCCGATCTGTCCTAGCTAAACTATGCTAAGCTATACATGTATCCATTTTTGGATCATACAATTAAAATTGCATGATACAAAAACACAACATGTAATTCGGAAAGAGACAAACTAAGCCTACTCGATTCAGTTCGATAAGGGAAAAAGTAAACCCTTCCACCAAGTGTGTAAGGTGCATGTCTGATTAACTATGTATGTGTGAAATCGATGTGGTGTGTACTGTATCGCGACAGCAAAATCTTTGCGTCCACCCGGGTGGCCTCGAACAAAGACATTACCAAGAAAACGCGAACAAATAGTGTGCGGGTACAGAAACGATATCTCTTGAAACATTTTTCATTGGCGCTTCCCTCCTATTGGTCATATATGGCCGTCCTCGATAAATAAGCTATCTAACACTGAAAGGACTTTTGAAATTGGGTCAGTAGTTCCTGAGATAACCACGTTCAACCACACAAGCCCCTCCAGCTTTATAATATTGGTATAGATAGTATAGTTTACAATTGATTTTAACGGATGCACAGAGAGGGGTATTACTTCCAGACTTCACCATCGCTCATATATTGATCCATCCATACATAGCCTTTCAAAACCCGCTAGACATCGTGTTTAAACTCACTACCTGGCAAATTGGTAATGTTTATAATACCAAAGAGTCATATATGATTTCGATTTTAGAGTTTCACACAACGACCTATCTGTATTATCTAATCTGTGGTTGGAACTCGTACCCTTCAAAATGAGATATTAGCAATTTAGATAAACAATTATTCACTAAAGAACACGAGTTATATAATTATACCGAGATATGAATAAGTATTTTGCAACGGTTCGGTGTAATAAGAAAACAGTACATAACTTCTTAAAGGTTTTATAAGTCTAAACATTACTACCTTGAAATGTCTGATTTCGTTGACTTATTTATACCCAGACTTCAAAAAGGAGAACATTATCAACGCGGTTGTATATTTTTTAATGTTTGCTACCTTAGAACTGTCATTTATATGCTGATTTACAATTTTTCAATTTAATTAGCATTCGATTTTAGACTTCGAAGATAGTGGATTTTTTTTTCGAACTGACTACGCCATTGGTTTAGCAAGGTCTTAACAGCTTCACCTGCTTACTAAGGCGAGCGCTTTCGGCACTCAGTCAATCATATTTGGGCAACTAGCTCAAGAGTGCACGGCACACCTCGGCTTGAGCTGTTGCCTGATACATGCAATTCGCAACCTATCTTCTTTTTTTTTTAACGTGGAGAAATCCCTTATGGATACTCCCGGGGGAGAGGGTGGGTTATGTCCGACTGGCACGGACTAAAACCCCACGGTGTACCGACAGACCGTGTTGTGTTGGGGCGGCAAGGGATCGTTCCAGCTAATCAACCTTGTAGAGCCGCCACAACGGTCTGCCCGGCGGAAGGTGGCCGCCAGGCTCCTAACTATAGAGAGGCAGACTGGGTACACACCAGCCACCTCCCCTCGTCCGCCGGACCTGTGCAATGAAGACATGAGCCCCCTGACCTATCCCCTCAGGTCCGACTACGGTGACAGGAGGAGTTGGGCAAAGAGGCGCCTTCTCCTGCCAGCCCTCCGTTGGCGAAGACGGTCACTTAGTGGGTCTGCCTCACGGGCCCTCTCCGCCACCTCCTTCTGCGAGATGACCTCCTCGCAAAAGGAGGCCACTGCTCGCCACGCCCGTTCGCTGCCGAGCATGGCCAAAACCACGCCCAGCAGCGTCAAATGCACCCCTACCACCGCTCAAAGAGAGTGTGCTGCGCGGTGTCTACTTCAGCGCCGCACTCGTGACAGGCGGCGGTCGGCTCCCTGCGAGCGATCCGGTGCAGATACCACCCGAAACAACCGTGTCCGGTGAGTTTCTGCACCAGCCTGAACGTCGGGGATCCCCAACTCCTTCATATCCACTCCCGCAGGATCAGGCGGACGGCGTCAACGGTGTACATTCCGAAGTGCACGTCCGCCAGGTCCCGCATCCACCTCTTCATATCCCCGTGCCTCACTTCCCGCCTCCTTGCCTCAAAAAAATTCGTACACGGCGGCAAGAACTCCTGCCTCCAGCTCCCAAGGAACGGAGCCGGCGAGCGTAAAGGCCGCCGGCGAGGACACCGTCCGGTACGCCCGGATCGCCCTCAGTGCCACCGTGACCGGCGCACTGTGAAGCGCGCACACGTTGGCGGCACCGAGGGCGTCTGCCTACACCGGTGCCCCGTAGGCGACCATCGCCCGCACGACTCCCATATAGAGTCGACGGCACCCGGCACCCGGCCCCCCTATATTGGGGAGCACCCGACCGAGTGCCGTCGAATTCGCGATCCATCTGAACTAACCTACGCTAAGCTACATATTCATACTTATATGAGTTATTGAAACATATATGTGTACCAATTATACATACCTCCACAACTCTTATATGTATTTTGTGTCGGAAGATAGTGGATTTTTTACAGTAGATGTTTATAAAATCGATTTCTCTTTGTGTTAAAAATTTCTCGTAACGCAACAAGAACTACACTTTCCATTTGAATTAAAACTGATCTATCTATTATTTATTTTCTGTTGCTATTTTTAAATTGCGTAAATTTTATAGAAAAGCATAACTATATATGTATATTTAAGAGTCTTTTGATATGAAAACTACATTCAAATCGGTTTATTATTGTTCAAGAGATGCGCGTTACATCATGGAATTTTTACCATTAGCATAAATGCGACAAAGTTGCAGATATGCATCAGCATTACTCATTGATGGAACGTGACCGGAACAAATCATATAGCAATAATTTTATACAGCGCCTTCGTTTCTAAGTTTGGTTTGAGACCAGGTTACCTAATATGATACATTGTCAACGCCTGACAGTTCTTTCGCCCTTTCGCGATCCTGATTTAGTTAGTAATTATTTTAGAGATTTAAAAACAATAAACCGACATAACAAGGGGTAAAGATCGAAATTCCAATAAAGTAATATATATTAATATGGACCAAGAAAATACTTTTTTTTCTTTAGTTACCTTGACTTTGAGATGATGAAAAAAATCTGGTAAGTACTCAGCCTTTCGTATTACGAGGTGAGAATATTAACAGGCGCATCTTCGTGATTTTCAAATTCCAATATAAATAAAATGTTTTTTTTTTTTTTTTAATTTGAAATTGTATTGCGTAGTGACAAATTAGCGTGTTGTAAAAATCAAAACGTATACTTGTAGGTGATTTAATGATCTCCAAAAAAGTACTTTGCCAATGCGACTCCCACACTTCGTCAGGGGCGGTCTACCACCCACTCCCTTTGAGGGGTCTACTATTTTGACCTCTCAGGCCGCATTTGGGTCTCCTTAGGAAGGGACAACACCTATCGGAGGAGCAGACGCAGTGTCGATTATACGGTCCCTGCTCCCCGGCCAAAAGGTATAAGAAGTAGGGATGATCGATATTAAAAAAAAAAACATCGATGTCAACATCGGTTCAATAGTATCGATGTACGATAAACATCGATAGTAAAACATCGATGTATGAAAACATCCAAGGTCATCCAAAGAAATAACTATTCGTACGGCTTACAGATTTCTAGCCTAGATTTCTAGCTCTAGCCTTTAACTAGTACATGCAACGTTAGATGACCCTAAAGAATATATTCATAACGTCGATGTTATCGAAAACAAAACATCGATGTGTCGATATTACATACCGATATCAAAACATCGATGTCAAATTATCGATGTTTTTCAGCTAAATATCGATGTTTCCTCAACATCGATGAATATAGATCATCCCTAGTAAGAGGGTACCATGGGGTTTTAGTCCGTGCGACTCGGAAATATCCATCCTTTGCTGCCCGGCGGGATGGATATCCGTTAGAGATTTCCCCATTAAGTTGAAGAGGAAAATGAAGAAAAAAAAAGGTCGACCACTTTAAAAGTTATTTATGGTTAAACTTAAACCTGAAATAGTATATAGAAATAGTATGATCACAAACACATTCTTTTTTTAATTTTATATTTGACTTGAAAAGGAGGTGGAGGTTAAAACAGATATAGTAGAAAAAACACAGGTGCCATAACTTTCCGTGACAGGTCAAAAGAAGTTATAGTTTATCAGTCTATGATATACACATGCGATTCATTAACATTCGTTATAAATAACAAACAGGGGTAATTAAAATATCTCACATTATATATTAATAGCATTTATCAGATTCCTGCCCTTGATCATGAATAATAAACAGTTTGTGACTTTGTGACATTGTAGGGGGTAATCTCAAGAACTAATGGTCTGATTTGTTCAATGTTTCGGGTGTAAGGGGTGTCGAGTAACATCTTAAGACTTGAGACACCCAAGCCAACCTCACCTGCACGTGGTGCATCCTGCTGATCAACGAACGAGGCAATGGCGATAGCGGGGTGGTAGGGTTTTACAGCCCGACTTGGTCGCAACCACCATGTATATGGTGAAAAAGCCCGACTTAGTGACTCGCATTTGCGCGTCGCGTTTCGGGATCAGCCTGTGCATGTCCAGTACCGGGTGACTTTCGTCATTATGGCCGGCATGACAGCGGCTACCAACGATGGATGATCTGTGTCTCGGTGGTCACCACTGTTTTTGGATTGTACTATGCTTACCATCAGGCATGGTGCAGTCACTTTGTCGTGCCTCAATAAAAAAAATTGAGAGCTTCTGCTACATGTTAGCGTTAGCACAAAGTATCTATTCCACGCAAGCAAAGTAGCGGGCAGAGGCTAGTGGATAATAATTATATTCTATAGATCTGCATCTATATGCAGATGTATTTATTATACCATTCAAGTATTATTAAATATTAACACTGTGTTTTAGATTATGATCTGAACAATCTAAAATACTAATTTTAATAAAAATAACAAATCAAATTGTTTTTTTTTTTTTAAATAAACCCAATGTATTTATACTTAAAACAGAAATGCTGAAGTTACTTAAAAAAATACAAAATTAATTATGTGATTGTGAATTACTCTGTTACAAATCAAAAAATATCCTCATAATTTTATACCACTCTATACTAGTATTATAAAGAAGTAAAGTCTGTGAGTTTGTGATGTTGTAGTGGGTAAAATCTGGATATACTAAACCAATTTTCAAAATTCTTTTACCAATAGAAAGCCACGTTATTTGTGAGTGTCATAGGCTATATATTAACCTGAAAGATATAGAAAAATTTTTATAGAAATCAAATTTGCAAAGTCAGTCAGAGAAATAACGGTTGAACGAAAACGTATCTTAAGAACACTGCCTTAATGGTGAGAGATATATGATTGAGTTCCAGAGAAAAGTAGTAGGGTTTGATAATGCCTACAAAAAAATCACAGACAGCATATGTCTAATGTTTATATTGAAGTCACAAGAAGTAATTCTTTAATAAATATTTACTGCCCAACTAAGTGGGCATGGAACAGCTAATATTACAATAGTATTTTTTTTTTTGGTAATGATTACGCTATTGACCCAGCAATGTCTTAACAGCTTCACCGGACTACACAATAAAGAGTCAAAATAAATACTGCATGAAAATCAAATAGGACACTAGTTAATTCTTAAAGTGTAGATATTACCACACACTGTTATCAAAAGTTTTGCAATACAAATATTTTTAAGATATAGATGTCATAACAAGACTGTACATCAAAAGATTAAAATAAACACAAGGAGGTATTTATTTAAAGATGTTTCTAGAAAAATTATTTAAATAAGATAAGAGAGACTACATACTATTTTTTTAAGACAAGGCATGCTTGTTAGTTCTCCAGAAATTTATTTTAGGGATTTTCAATTGTATTTATCCATACTAATAATATTATAAAGAGGTAAAGTTTGTGACGTTGTAGAGGGTAATCTCAGGAACTACTGATCCAACTAAAATGATTCTTTCAGTGATATATAGCTTATTTATCGAGGATGGTTATAGGCTATATATCATCACGCTAAGACCAATAGGAGCGAAGCACAGACGAAAAATGTTTCAAAATCGGGATGTTTTTCCTTTTGTGAACTGTTGCGTGTTAGTGTATCTTTTTAAAACCTCGTATCAGAATCATAAAGCATATCTTTGAGTAACATTTAGTCCTTGTTTCAATAAAATCGGTTATGTCTATCAAAAGTTATTTTACTTTTAATGATGAAGCGACTTAAGTCCGAGAGAGAAGCAGATAAGTAAATGGACTTAGTACATTCAGATGTCTTTATTAATCCCTGTTTTTACATAAGATTTCAGGAGGACAAAGTCACGGGCAAAGTTAGTTCTCAATTATTTTTTTCTTATTCTTCTGTTCTGCGGACTCTTGGCCTGCACTTTTTTTTGCTTTCGCTTTTTTTTTAATTGTCTGTATGTAAAATCGTGTCTGCGAGCAACTATCAGGTGTTTTTTATTTATTTAGTATTATTTTAACTTAACTATATCTTTATTTATATTTATTTATTATTATATTTATTTGAATTAACTATTTACTATTTTAGAGTGGATTGTTTAATGATGTTATTGCTTTTATGGCAGTTTCATTATAATCCTTTATCAATATATTTGTAGTCTTTCGCCTACAACTTAACTCGCTTAGATTTAGCTTATACCTCGGAAACAGTACTTTTTATTGATGAAAAATAACTTATGTTAGTTTCTGTACATCTGTCAATGTGTATGCAAAATTTAATCAAAACATCAAACTGACATTAGCATTTAAAATGTAAGTAAAGACTAGTAAATATCCTACATTTAAAGTGAAGTAGAATGCTTATTTTAATGAAAAGAAATAAAGAGGTATTATCTCTAAAAAAATTCTGCTTTTTGTTCAAAACTATGTGTTCTATTCAACAATGTATCTTATAAATACTACCAGACTACATTTTATTAAATTTCAGAAAAAGTTAAGACAAAATTTATTTCTATAATTGTTTTTTTAACTGATAATTCTGGAGTACACTCAAACATGGTTTATGATAAATAGAATAGATGTTTGTGATATATAAATTCAGTAATTAATAATAACTTAAAGAAACAATTCAAACAAATAAGCTCAGCAGACTTTCCATACTATTGTTATTTAAAAAAAATCACTTCAATGTTACTAATAAACAGACTGCATTTTAATAAAATATACTCTATGGTCAAATGAAAATTCATTTAATAGTGACATTCCACTGATATTTAATTACTTTTTTTTCGAAATGACTACACTATTGACCCAGCAAGATCTTAACAGTTTCACCGGACTACTAAGGCGAGCGCTTGCGGCACTCAGCCGATTTTATTTGAGCAACTGGCTCAAGGGTGCACTGCATACCTCCGCTTGGCTTGTAGGCTGATATGCCTATCCTATCTGAGCTGACCTCAGCTAACTATTCATACATATATGAGTTGTTGGAACATATATGTGTACCAAGCATACAGACCACGGTGGCGTGATCTGTGGTTACGCAGGGATAATTACTTTTTAATCTATACATAATTACATATAATAAAAATGTAAGATGTCAGTTCTTTTTAGATTTTAGTGAAAAAAAAATGATTGCAGGTGTTTTGAAATAAGTAATAAACTAGATTTCAATCATTTTTAGAAATGTCTGTCTTTTTGTTTAAAGACAAATCACTGCTAAAATAATGGGTGCATGATAAAACCTCACCAAGAAATCTATATACCGTATCCTCAAGTAACATTTGGTCTTGTTTTCATTAAGATCGGTTCACTTCATATTGTAATTTTAATGACGATGCAACTTATATAGTAAATAAACTTAATACATTCAGATGAATTTCTTAATCACTGTTTTCTTACATAAAGTTCTGCACATGTGAAGTTGCGAGCACTGCAATTTTTTTACTATAATCTATGCTAATATTATAAATAAAATCTCAGTTTGTTTGTAATCGATTGACATTCTAACTACTTTATTGATCATAATGAAATGTTAATAGTATAATATAATAATTACAATAATATGTATACAAAGAAGGACATGGGGTACATTTCTTAAAAAAAACAAGTGCAGAGCCATAGGAAAAAGTTAGTTGTCTATATTTGACTTTACAATTATAAATCTTTTAAAAAATCATTATTACATCATATTTGTACTCTAAACACTTTCAAGTGTTATTATATACTAGCTTCTCCTGTGACTTCATCCCCGTGGAATGGTTACTTTGGGCTAGCACTACCATGCAGTAAAAGCCCTTAAAAGGAAAAATTCACTATTTTGAAACATTCTTCATTGGTGCTCGGCTCATATTAGTCTTAGCGTGACGATATAAAGCCCATAGCCTTCCTCGATAAATGAGCTATCTAGCCCTGAAATAATTTTTCAAATCGGACCAGTAAGTTCCTAAGATTACCATGTTCAACCATACAAGGAAAAAACCCTTCAACTTTATAATATTAGTATAGATAGAAGGTGCTAACAATATGGCAGCATAGTTTGAATCATCTAATGATAATTATATTACTGTGTACTCTTATTGAATGTAGAGAACACGTTCGCATATATGCATAAATAAACAATCTGGTTTTTATTATAGAACAGACGTAAATACATCGTACATATTTTTCAGGTTTATTTATGCAAATATATAGTTGCGATATAAAGTTAATATTTAGAGGAATATACTTACGACGTAAGCTCCTGGCGATCGACACGGAAAAATTATTAAGCACAGACATTTTTTTTAAATATAATTTTTAACGTTCTTAGCGCACCAAAAAGTTTAAGGTTACTAATAACACTTAGAAAAACTGTCCTTTATAATCTTACAGCCAGATCTATATCGCGAATTACAGATATATTTTAATAAAAATTTATATACAGGACTGATATAGTACACGAACGGATATCAAATGACGTACGATTAGTTGAAACGAGTTATCAGAGAGGCTTGGCACGCCGATTAGATTACGAGAATAGTTGTGCTTGTGCTCTCATTCGAGTATGACATCCTTAAGGGTTATATTAATTATGTTCTGTGCGTATGAACGAATGTCATAAACTATCGCTATTATCTAAAAACGACATTCCAATTCAGCAAATCTATTTTACTAGATTCTTCGGTAGATAAGTAAAACTATTTTTAATCTCGAGTGTCAAATGTCAACGTCAAATGGATCTCAATGCTATTATTTCGTTCAAAAACAATATTCTATATTATAACAGTATACGCAAAACAACGAAATACACAAATTATTTTGTAATTTACAACTATTCGGTTTTAAGAATATTTGTTGGGTTTGCAACATTTACTGGTTTATATAATTACGTACAATGGAAACTTTAAAGATATTATTATCAAACCAACTACGGTCTCATTCAAAGCCGAACAAAACTACAATATTGGCAAAATCTGCCTATAGTATTTTAGAAGCCTAGATATTTCCAATGATATTATAATACAAATATCATTGGATATTTCAAAAATTCCCCTAGCTTACAGATATCGCAAATATAATCTTATATCCGTACATAGTATTATTTAATAGTACTTTTAAACCCGTGTTTAAAAGGTAAAACACATGTAGAAGGACTTGTAGACTCTTTAGTTTAATCAGTGTTTTCGGACCTATGAATATGATACCTTCATGAACTCACTATTTTTTTAAAGACATCTCCATCAATTTTATATATCGATTCTAGAGAATTAAGTATCATTGTTTTGTATGACATACAATACGATACACTTTTTTTTCTTGAACTGACTACGCTATTGACCTAGAAAAGTCTTAACAGCTTCACCGGACTACAAACAATACAATACACGGAGTAAAGAATCTTTCTTCTATGATACAATACGAGGAAACGTCAGTGGTGCCACCCTAGCTTCTTTGTCGCTAAATGATGCGACAATTTAATATCAAAAGTAATATTTTAGTTATAACTATTATAATGTAGTGACTTTTCTAAGGCATATTTATTGGGTTTGTACTTTAATATTTTATAACATAGCAATATTCACTTGGTTTTATCATAATACAAATAAAACCTGTTCTTTAACTTAATTTATAAATAGAGAATGTAATTTAAAATAAAAATAAATAAAAGTGAAAAAGGGAAAATAATAGTTTACGATATTATATTCTGTTCAAGAGTTTAATAAATTTTAGTTTCAGTTCACCCTGAACAGTCGATCAGTTAACCCGTGTTTTTATTGCTCTTCAAATTAGCTCTCCCGCAACCCGACTGTAACATTAATCATTGGTCCTTCGAGCCGGATAGTATAGTATAAGTGTTAGTGGGTGACTCGTATCGTAAGTACAAGTAGACAAAAGTTGTGAGTATTGTGAACATTATTAAAACATTTTTGAAGTTATTATAACTTTAAAACATCGTTTTTTATTCCTGTATTTTTTACATAAAGTGTTTAAAAGACTTATTGAATTTGGGACTTAGAAATATTTGAATTATTTTGCAACGTGTACAATTTACTCCAGTTTTAATTCCTATTGAATATTAAATAATTATTGTGAGGTTAATCGTAAATAATGAAAGGTTTAATTAAGATCCAAGAGGAACTCAAGGATAAGATATGTAATGGATTTACCCATTTTAAATAATCACCTAAGGATCGAATAACTACATCTTATATAGAAACGAGATTAGAGCAGTTAGAAAAACCATGGAGTTTATTCGATAATAAACACTTTCAAATTATAAGCAAGATAGAGAAGGAAATAGACCTCGCATATTTAAATAACAATACTTACAACATTGTAGAAGAAATGTATATAACGAAGAAAGAAACGTTGACTAAATTTCAAGTTCAATCACATCAAAGTACTACTGATAGTGGTCCACAAAAGGAAGATTCTGCTGTTGTGAAATTACCTAAAATAATATTACCTACTTTCTCTGGACAGTATATGGAATGGCAGACTTTTCATGATTTATTTGAATCATTGATTCACAACAATACATCTTTAGCTGAAGTACAAAAATTACATTATTTAAAAGGACACCTGACGGGAAAAGCGGAGCAGTTGTTGAGACACATTCCCGTTACAGGTGTCAATTATGAAACATGTTGGCTTCAACTAAAGAAGAGGTATAGCAATAAGCGTTATATCGCAAATTGCATTCTCAAGCGATTGATGAGTCAAAAGCCACTGACGTCAGAATCTTCCACAAACATCAAGAGCATGTTGGATACAACAAATGACTGTTTAAATGCACTAAGAAATCTAAGTATTGATGTGTCGACATGGGATATTATAATAATCTACTTTATTTCTTTAAAATTAGACAGCGCAACAAGAAAACAGTGGAAACAAAAAATAAGTGAATATACTGATACCTTTCCTACTTTAGAAGAATTTAAGATGTTTTTAGAGTCGAAGTTTAGATCATTAGAGTTTTTAGAATCTAATATAAAGGAAATTAAACCGAAAGAGTAGGTAACAGAAAAGTATAGAGTATTTAAGACAACCACTGTTTCTTGTCCGTTTTGTTCAGAGAGTCATTTACTGCACCACTGTAAGAAGTTTTGTAAGGAGAGCTACGGAAGCCGCTACGATTTTGTACGAAAACACCGATTGTGCTTTAACTGTTTCGGTAATAATCATTTGGTGTATCATTGTAAGCGAAGTACAAAATGTAGCAGATGTGGTCGACGCCATCATTCGTTAATTCATCCGGAAGAAAGTGTTAGTACTCCGCTCAACGCAGTTTACAATCCAATGGAGTCTCACCAGAAGCAGACTGATGGACAATCGTCGATGGGCCTTCGTAAATGTTCAGTGAAGGGAGAAGTATCAGGCTTGGGAGAAGGGAAATCACATTCAATAAGACACGCGGTCAAGTTTAATATACAGTCCACTACTCGCACATCGTTTAAGTGTGATGTACAAGCTTATGTGTTAAATCATTTATCATCAAATCTGCCAGTAAGGAAGGTTACAGTACACGATTGGCCTGAGTTATTTAAATTAGAGCTAGCTGATCCGGAGTTTGCCACGCCAAGCAAAACCGATATTTTGCTAGGTGCGGAAATATATGAGCAGATTTTGAAGATTGGAGTTCTTAAAAATCCATCGAGTAAACTCGTTGCTCAGGATACCGAGCTAGGATGGATCTTGTCCGGTCAAGAAGAGTGTAAAGAAGACAAAGACACTAGACACATAATAAGTTTACACGTGCAAGATGACACGTTAAATAAATTACTTCAGAGTTTTTGAAAATAATTAGCGATCCAGAGGATATTGCTATGAAAAATTTTATGTACTTGCCCCATCATGCTGTAGTACGCGAAGATAAAAATACATCAAAGGTTCGTGTTGTGTTTGATGCCTTGTGTAAGGGAGAAACGGTAGGTCTCTTAATGACGACTTACTAATCGAATCATGGTTGCAGCCTAAGTTGCGGCATATTTTATTAAAATTGCGTACTTATCCTGTATGCTTTCCTGCTGATATCATACAAATGTATGGACAGGTCAAGGTGGGCGGCAAGGATTCTAGTAAATATCATCGTCTTTTGTGGAAATTGCATGACGATGAAGAAATTAAAGAATTTATAATGTGTAGAGTTACATTTGGAGTTTCTTCTGCACCATACTTAGCGGTAAAATATCTTCAGCAATTAGCAATAGATGAAGGAAAGAATTTTGAACTAGGAACACCTAATATTTTTAATGATTTTTATATGAACGATTTTATGTCCGGTTGTAATAATGAGAGCCAAGCAGTAGAGATATATAAACAGGTGACTCGGTTATTATCAATGGGTGGTTATGTTTGACATAAATGGGTAAGTAATAGTAATCAAGTAAAGAAAATGGCTCAGGGTGATAAAAGTTATAAGACTTTTGACTTGAAGCGTATTCAGCATAGTGAAGAAGAGTACGACATCAAACATATAATTATCATGCCTGGGGATCATCATATTTCAAGATTAATTGTTGCTGAAGCTCACAATATAACTCTTCATGGGGGTCTTCAATTAATGCTCAATTACATCAAGTATAAATACTGGATTTTTAATGTTAAGAATATGAACAAACACTGTAAGAACATGCTGTAAATGTTTTAAATATTGTGCTGCTACGCGACAACCATTTATGAGTGCATTACCTAAGGCTAGGGTAACTATGAGTCGTTCGTTTTCACGCTGCGGTATAGATTACGTCGGCCGTATTAATATTCAAATATACAAAGATAGAAAAGGTTGTCGGTTATATAAAGGATATATCTGTCTTTTCATCTGTATATCGATACGCGCTATTCATTTAGATGTTAGTGATTTAACGATTGAAGAATTTTTTTCGACTATTGACAGTACATAATTATAATTATAAAGATATTAATATAAACAGTTTACGAAGATGGCAGCACAAACAAAAGCTTGTACAACATTTTTAGAGAAGATGGTCCCGAGAATATTTGTGCACATTATATCAAAGGTATAAATGGAATAAAATCACACCAGAACCTAATCAAGGAGATGTTGTTTTGGTAAAAGAAGCTGATCTTCCTCCTTTCAAGTGGTTACTTGGAGTGATTGCACAAAAGCACCCTGGTCTAGATCAAATAACACGAGTAGTTACTATAAGATGTATTAATTCTAGAATTAAGAGACCAGTATCAAAATTGTGTATCTTGCCTATATCTTCTTGATACATTAATTTTTCTTTGCATTCATACAATTTCTACTTGTGTATTAATATTTGGTTTTATTGTGTTGTTATGTTTATGTTATGTACGGTGAAATATTGTATACAGTTAAGTATAAGCGTTCTTTGCTTCGGTTTTTCAAGTTGAAATAGATCAATAAAGTAAGTGTTTCAAATATATTCACACACTTTGCTGATAACATAAAATATTTCTTAAGAACAGTGGAGAATTTCAAGTATTAGACCACTTGCTTTCGTTAACATGTGAACTTTTAGAACAAGTTATTTTTTGTTGTGTGATTAGTTGTGTTTACTTTAGAGTAAAATCTTAGTAACATGTTAGCATGTTAAGTGTAAGGTCGATAAGAGTTGATAAGTTTCGATAAGTGTAAGCATTCATAACTTGATGGATTTGGTTGTTTATGTCTCAAGTTTGTTTTGTTAAAAAACTTTTAGGAAGTGTTTAGTAAATCAAGTGCATGTAGATAAGCTGATTGTTTACATAAATTAGTGTCCTTGTAACTTGTTTGCAACAATTACTTAAAATCATTGTTTGGTAAAATAGGGTTGTCACTATTCAGTTTCTTTTTAAGTTTACTATATTTTATAAAATGTTTTGGAAAAAATGTGTTTTTGTGAATGACTTACGAAGTCCTTGGTGGGCGGTATGTTCAAGCGTTTAATAAATTTTAGTTTCAGTTCACACTGAACAGTCGATCAGTTAACCCGTGTTTTTATTGCTCTCCAAATTAGCTCTCCCGCGACCCGACTGTAACATTAATCAATTCTGTTTGGTAAAGAAATGTACTTTAAAAGAGTTGATAAAAATGTTTACACTATAATTTGCAATCAAAAATATGTATTTCTCCAAATATTATAGCCAACATTTACTTTTAATCTTCAAAGAATATGTCAGACACAAGTCATTTGTATCAGAACAGTAACATGTAATCTAATCAGGATTCAATAGTCTAGTCTCTGAGTCCACTAATATTTTAATTATAGTATAAGCTGTGGCATCTACACGGAAAAAAAAGAGTTTCGTGATTTAATTCAACCAAAGCTATTTCTATTCATCCAAGCAATTTTATTATTTTGAATTTATTCTTTACAAAGAAAGCAATGCAAGTTTAAAACAATATCTAAGTTTTTGAAACGAAATAATCATCTTCTTCACTAAATACTTTTAACTTTTCTCCTGTCGAACAAATTTTATTCATTTTGATATAATGCACGTTTTCGGCCAAAGAAACTTTAATAAATTGCGTCAATACACTGAATTTAATCGCCATAAAAAAATATTTCATCGACTCAATACATCAAAATTCTCAGATTGAAGATTTTTAAAAAACTTGCTACAAAAATCAGTAACTTCTACTTAAGATTTTATTTTCTTGGTTCTATTTTGTGGTTATTTTAATTATAGTTCAAAATAATATTATTTTGAGCTTAAATTCATTATTTACCGCCGAAATTTTGGAATTCTGGATCAAGCAATTTTGAATTTTTGACTGAAAATAATCATTCAGTCGACTTGAATGAATTAATTTCTCGAAGAAAGCGTAATCTAGTGTTGTACATCGTAATACGTCGATATCGATTGTCGTTAGAGGAATCTGGGCTACGTAAAAAATAACAAATAAAAAAAATGAGCTCAGGATGGCTTCGGGCAATAACCTCTCACTACACAATTTTACCTTATGATTTAATTATTCCATATTAAACTATTAATTGTTCACTACGCAATGGATATTGTTGTGTTAACTTCTAGAAGAATTTTTACACTAACGAGACCACCTCGATCAGAATACACCAATAAACCGACAACTAATTTATTGTAGATGTATGTGAGATAGTGAGACATTACATCTCAAAAATTTTATCTGTCTGCGAATGTTTCTATTCCTTCTAATATGACGAATGCTAGAATATAATGAGAGAAACAATAAGAACTTGGACCGTATATAGACCGTGTATTGCTGTTCGTCTTCTCTGATGATGATAAATGATGGTGGAATTGAATTTTGTACTAATTGTACAAATGACACGTTTTCAGTTTATTTCGAGTTTATTTAGTAACATTTCGATATTATACTAAAGTTCTATTCCTAATTGCACTTGAAAGAAAAAAAAAACGGATTTTATATTGCTTGAATATATTATACGACCTTAAATTTTGCGGAGTTATCGACATTCATACACACGTCAATATCATATTGAGCATCACTAATTTTGAATTGCAGTATGTTATATTTTGTTTGTGTTTGGAAGTGTAACACTGTGTTGTGAAAGATGTTTTTAAAGAAAATTATTAAATATTGCATATGGACTTATGATATATGCCAGAAGATGGAATTACTTCCTTTCGCAGTAAGTAGTATTTCTTATAATACACAATTTAATCTACGTAAGATGCCATTGTGTTTCTAATATTGCATACAGACGTGCGCGAACATGTTTGTTAACCTTCGCTACAAACAACTTTAGATTGTTTTCAATATTTAAAAAAGAAAGTCAAATCAAATTCAGCGCAAACGCTGGTTCGTAATAAATAAAATTGATATTTGGTAAGCCGACTGATAAAACTTGTATAAGATTATATAAAAGTAGGCCTTTAGCATCATTCGCCTATTTTTGTTTGTTTGTTAAACTTACTTGGAAGCGATGGTATGGCAATTACGTAAAAATACTATGTATCTAAGCAAATATGTATACATTGTTATAATTATATGAGTATTGGTCTAATCATTGTACTCGATGTGTTAATTCAGGTACTATCAGAAAATATAACAACAGCAACTAGTTAATATCATTTGCTAAAGGTCAAGAGCTTGATGTAGAAGATGAAGCTGTGGGATATCTACCTCTTTTACTGATTTATTTCCTGGAGACAGAAAATATTTCCAGATTTTGATTCAAAAACATGGGAGAGACCTCACCTGAAGAAAAGATATATAAGTTTAATCTCATACCACTATCAAAACAATTGCTTTAGCAGCAAAAGAAAAAAAAACTTTATTATTACTATTTAACAATTATTCACATACATTTTCAACAAGTAAGTAATAATCTTTATATAAGTATGTACAAAATATTCTCTGTATTTGTCTTAGAGTTATGTTAAATGTACCCCATACTAGTCATCACAGATTATATTATTTAAAATTAATCCGCATGATTAATATTATGGGATGTATTAAAAATAACTATACATTTTTTTTCTTTCTAGGTGGCTTACTTATGATTATTACAAAATTATAGCAAGGAGAATCTTATAGCATACAAATCTGTGAATAAAATGAGTTTGGTCCAGAAAAAATAATTGCAATTCTGTGAAAGCTCACAATTTGTCATAAATGATAAGATCAGATATTATTTTTCAGGTCCTTGAGCACAAAAGAAGACCATATACAAATGACCAGTCAAATAGTAAAAAAAAATAAGACATATCTTATTGGGTTGGAAAATTCAGAATATTAATGTTTCATATGTAATCTTATAATTTTCAAGAATACAAAAACAACATAGAAATTATATTAGTAATACAATTAATCTAGTATATATAGGAATATACATAGCCAGGTAATGACTTTTCACTGCCTTTAAATACATGATGCTTAATAAATTTCATAGCTTTGCTTTAAAATATTCTGATAACTACAGAATATTTTAAAGCAATGCATGGTTTGTTTGTTTGTCTATCCCAATGTTGCTCCAGAACAAATAAGCAAATTTTAAATAACTGTCTACAATAATATGTATTATATTAAGCTTGTTGTGATTACTTGATTGTTGTAGGTACAAGAATGTTTCATTTCAGATTTAAACAAAACTAACATAAATTGGCTGTAAGTGAAACTGCACTGTATTTAGGTGTGACAGCATAATGGAAAAATCAGGAGAAATATCACACACCAAAAAGTATAAAAATGTTGAAGATTTCTTCTCCTTGGAAAATATGAAATACTCCACAGGTAACACAATTGATAAATGAGTTTATTAAAATGTGCTCTGTACTCAAATTTAGTATTTTATTATGTGTAAATCACTAATCACAACTGTATTAATTAGGATATATATCCACTCAATTTACTCGTTTAATTTAATCAAAAAAGGTAAATAATTTCAATTAATTTAACAAAATAACGAAGTTTATCCAGAGAAATGGAAGCCACTTATTCCATTTAGAATATATATAGATCTCATAAAGTAGTTCCTCTGTGCAAATTATAATGTCACTTGTTTTAACGTATATAATATCTACAGTTATAATATTAAAAACATTAAGTCACTATTTTTAAAAACTTCATTTTTTATATGCATTAGTGTAATTTGTTATAGTTCTAACACAACTAGTGCACACATACATAGATTTATACAATTATTTTGTTTCAAAATTGCAATACGGACTAAATTTAACAATATTATTTTAAAATATAAGTGATAATTACTGTAAAATCTTTAAGTTTTGTAAAAAAGCAGCTATGTATAAAAATTCTCTATATACTTTGTTCAAATAAATGTAATTAATTGTAAATGTACAGCATATAGAAGAAAAAATGATTAAATATTTTGTCTAGGACTTTCATGTATGTGAGTTCTTGTATAAAATTGATCTAGTTCTGTTACCAAAGGATACCAAGTCAAATTTCTATTTCTATATGTAAAACAGAGTAACAATCTTATAATGATTGTTTTCATTGTTTCAGATTAAATGTTTAAATGATTGTTTTAGTTACTATACTATACCTAAAATGTAATGTAATGTTTTAGTTAACACAAAGAAATATGAATTATATTTTAGGGAGTGAATTACATTTGACTGATTAATCAATACCTATGGAATATAAACTTGTAAAACATACTTTATAGGTTAATAAAGCAAATGTACCTAATAGCTTGTAATTCAATTTTTGATCTGTAAAAGGTAAACAAGAAAAGTGTAATATTTATTGATTTAATTTTTGTTATCAGATGTTTGTTGCTATAGGAAGATCATTGTACTGACTATAGAGACTTATGTTAAAAAAAAGTTAATCACTGTATTATCATACTTCTGACGAAGAGTACCGATGTGTGTGAATTGTTAATTTGGTGTTTGTCTTTAAGAAAAAATAAATGGAATATTAAAAATATATAGTTTATTTCACTGTATTGGTTTAATTCATTGTGATTAAGAAGCGTCACTTCTGATTATATTTATCTCAGACATAGTCCGCCCTGAAGCGCTGTGAAAAGCAGTTTACATAATACCTACTTCTGCAGCTGACAGTTAACTAAAAGGTGCAATGTATGTATAAGCAAACTGATAATATGTGTAATGTCAACTAACTTTATTTTTGTATGTAAATTATCTTGTATAGCTTAGTTTGTGATGTGTAATTTAAATTTATTTTTCTTGTATATAAACTTTGATTCAAATATTTTTACCAATGGCACATTCAGATATATCTTGGAATATCTTATCAGTATATTTAAAATCTTTGCTACAATGATTGAAATATAGAACCTACTAAGGTTGTTTGCATTAACTAATACAAACTTCCAAGTAGGTTTTATTTTTCAGTTATTATAGCAAAGCTTAAATACCCTGGTAATATTTTCCAGGGTATATACCTGAATGTGCCACCGGTGAATGTATTTGAGTCAATTTATTATCAGCTTGCTTCAATACATTTGTATTATTTGGATTGATAATATGTTTCCTCAAAATATAATATTAGATTATAACAAGAAAAAATACCTATTGCGTAGATTATACAGTCTCAAATCAATATCATCGATGTCTCTGTACAAATTAAATATAGTTTGCAGCAATGCATTATACTATTCAATGCAAGTAAGCGATGACATCAACACAAACTAATACTTACTCATACGTAAAAAGAAACTCTTGATTTTAAAAACAAAAATCTTACATGAAATTTCTACCATGTCGCCTAAAAAAGTGTTTGTCTTCCTCTAAAGTTACTTTCTCTTAAACCAATAGTACTACATTTTCGATTAATGAAATTAACCTTGGTCGTACACCAGCGATCCTTGATCGAATACCGTTTT
>JACEII010000073.1:2493104-2537809 GCA_014332785.1 Antheraea mylitta | reverse complement strand
TTTTTCCTTACTGTTCATAATATTTTGTATAGCCTTTTCTCGACTAAAACGCATTCTGTATTGTAGAGCGCGTATATATTCGTGATAAGTAGTATTATTGGATGTATTATACAAGGAATTTGGAATACTCGGTTCATAACCGTATAACAACTCGTAAGGGGTAAAGTTAGTTGTACTATGAGGAGTTGTATTGTAAGCTAAAATCGCTGTAAATAAATAGCAATGCCAATCGTTTTGATTTTCATTGACGAATGACTTTAAATATTCTTTTAAAGTAGCATGTGACCGTTCTAGGGCACCGTTTGTTTGGGGATGGTAGGGAGTGGTAAAAAGTGACTTTATTTTTAAGATTTCAGTTAATTGTTTAAATAATTCCGAAGTAAAGCAAGTGCCTAAATCGGTTAAAATGGTTTTAGGAAAACCGAATAGAGACATGAAATGAACGAGGTTTCGAGCTATCTCATCACTAGTAGCTGAAATCATAGGATAGGCGCTAGAAAATTTTATTAAATCATCTTGAAGCGTTAAGATGTATTTAAAATTTTGGAAACCCGCGTCGGGTAATGGACCAACGATATTTAACGATAATCGTTCAAATGGTTTCGTGGAAGTTGAGGTTATTTCCATTGGAGCTTTATTTGATCGTCTCAATGGTTTATTTATTTGGCAAAGTTTGCAGTTTTTAACGTAATTTTCAATATCTGAACGCATGCCATTCCAGTAGTAGGCTGCTTTAATTCTAGAATACATCCTGTTCGAACCCGGGTGACCCGCGATAGTCGAATCATGATTTTCTTTTAATATTTTTTGAACTTCGACAGGCGTCGGATAGATAAGTTGATTTTTATGAATATAAATTTTAATGTTAGTGTCATGAAAAATGTATGAAATCATGTTATATATTTTAGTGTAGGCTAATTTAGTAAAAGGTTCAGAGAAATCTGGTAACGCGAGATCGGAGACATTAGGGTAATCAATAATGATTTTATCCCTTAATTTTATTAATAAATTATAAATATTTTCAAATTTAGTGTCTTCGTAATGATGCACTTTAGTGAATAGAAAGAAATATAATTTATTTTTATCATTTATACATTGAACGGTAAAAGGTTCGCGTTCGGAATTTAGTAATTCAGCGGAATGCTCGAGTTGCGATAGTATTTCTTCGCAGTGAGGCATAGAAGGGTCAAAGTCTAAAGAGACGGGACACGCGATTGTTTTAATGCTCGATAAATGTAGAGATTGAGACCGTTCTTCGATAATAGTGTTGGAATTTGGAAGTTTGTTTGTAAATTGATTTTTAAAATATTCTTGATATGTAGAATTATTTAAATTAGAAATATCGATTATATTAACCGGATATCGAGATAATGCATCAGCATTTGAATTGAGTCGACCTTGTTTATATACGATTTCGTAATCGTATTCCTCAAGTTTGAGGCGCCAGCGAATGATTCTGCTGCCGGGGTCCTTAACATTAAATAGCCAAACCAAAGGGCGATGGTCGGTAATTATTTTAAATTTTCGACCATATAAGTAAGGGCGAAAAGTTTTGACAGCAAAAATAATGGCTAAAAGTTCTTTTTCCGTTGTGGAATAATTTCCTTCAGGTTTATTAAGAGTTCTGGAAGCGTAGGCAATAGGTTTATCTTTGCCTATGTCGCCTTGTGATAAGACTGCACCTACAGCATAGTTTGAGGCGTCCGTTGTTACTATAAACGGCACAGAAAAATCTGGATATTGAAGAAGAGGCGCTGTAGTCAGTTTGTCCTTAAGAATTTGGAAAGAACTGTCCTGTTCGGAGGTCCAGTTGAAAGGAACATCTTTTTTTAATAACGAAGTTAGAGGTTTAGTTAATTTAGAAAAGTTCTCGATAAAACGTCGGTAGTATCCGACAAGACCTAGAAATGATTTTATTTGTTTGACATTTACTGGAACTGGGAATTCAGAGACGGACTTGACCTTATCAGGATTTGGAGAAACACCTTTATCGGTGATGATATGTCCTAAATACGCGACTTCGCGACGTAAAAACTCGCATTTGTCTGGTTGAAGTTTTAAATTAAATTTTCTGAATCTCTCAAACACTAACTCGAGTTTTGAAATATGAGAGCTGAGGTCATGAGAAAATAGGATACAATCGTCGAGATAGATATAGGCATGTATACCTTGAAGACCTGATAAAACCGTATTCATAAGACGTTGAAATGTGACAGGGGCGTTTTTCAACCCAAAAGGCATTCTGGTGAATTCGTAGTGTCCAGACATGCTTGAATTGGTACTAACAGTGAATCTTGTTTTAGGAGCGTCTTTGGAACTCATTTTCAGTTGGTGGAACCCACTTGCGAGGTCGAGTGTACTAAAATATTTGGAATGACCTAATTGGTCAAGAATATCAGTGATAAGAGGCAGTGGATAACTTTCAGAAACAGTGACATCATTAAGTCGGCGATAATCTATAACGATTCTCCATTTTCTTTTACCAGAAGCATCCATTTTTTTCGGAACTACCCAGACAGGGGCGCTCCAAGGCGAAGTGGAAGGGCGGATGATATCCTGGTCAAGCATTTTTTTTATTTGAGTATCAACCTCTTCTTTGTGACATTCAGGAAAACGATAAGATTTTACGTGGATAGGATGTGCGTCACCTGTATTAATATTATGCGCGACTGCATTCGTGAAAGATAGTGGTTCGCCTTCGTTATGGAAGATATCAGTGAATCTAGAACAACATTCGAGAAGAGATTTTTCCTCCTCATTGTTTAAATGAGAACAGCGAATTAAGTTTAAAACTTGATCGAGACGATTGGATTTAGTAGTAGAAATAGTGTTGATTTTATGATTTTGATCGGAGTCAAAATCGTTATGTTCAAAAGATGTCAAGTCTACATGATAATCTTTGATTTCGATATTAGAATCAGTCGTATTTAAAACAGAAATATTAACTCTGTTATTAGGTTTTAAACACACAATACAGTTAGCTAAAAATACACCTTCACAAAATTTCTGATCTAATATTAACGCTTCTTTATGTCCGATGACATCTGAGATGTTGCTTACTGGACATTCAATAATCATTTCTGACCGTGGAGGTAGAATGTATGACGGTTTACTAAAATAAATTGGTATTACGTGACCTTGTAAATTGAGACAGTTCGTAGAATATTGCACATCGATCTTAAAATATTTTATGAAGTCACTACCTATAATTCCGTCGTAATCTAAATTAATTGTATCATTAATAGCATGAAATTTGAAATCAAAAATTATTTTATCATTTTCAGAAACATAGTGCTCAAATTTTATTTTAAGTGATCCCATTGACTCACAATAGGAATCATTGTCACTTAAACCCTTAAGCTTAATAACATCACGCCCGAGCACTGGCTGGTTTAATAAACTCGAAAGTTTAACAATCGAAATTGACGATCCAGTGTCAATCAAAAAACATAATGGTTTATCATTATAATTCGTTTTTAACGACACGTGAGGTAAAGAAATTTTATTGTTAACATTGTTTACTGTATAACTTTTCTCACGCGAGCAATCCCTAGAAACGGAACTCGATTTGTTTCGAGGAGAGAGATTGCGACTAATTGAATTCGAATTAGTATTCGAATTTTCCATATGTTTATTTACTTTACGAGTGTTATATTGCTTTTTGCAATTAAACTGAGTCATTGGACGGTTATTCTGCGCAACAGTGAATTGACCACAGGGTTTCCGACCATGGGACTGCAGTGAACACTCATTAATTTGAGAGTTTTTCTCAATATAATTATTATTACATATTTTCCGTGGTTTACATAATTTTTGTTCACGGGATTTATAAAGTAAAGTTTTATTCGTGTCATATTTTTTATAATATGGTTTCGGTAGACACGAAACCGAAACCGATTTTAGTTTAAATTATTGGTATCGCTCATTTCAAAAGAATGCACATTGGCTTTGTTATAATTCTGCGTATTCGAGCTCGATGCAGGTGAACTCTGCGACATGAGTGAATTCTGTGAGTTGTTTTTGTTTTTAAGACGTTGGCATTCACTTATAATATGCCCGTATTCTTTACAATAATTACAAATTATATAGGATTTTTGTTTACCCTTATGATGAAAATTATTATGATTTTTATTGATGTTTAGATGCTGATTATTAAAATTGTTATTGTTTGATGAACCTACATTGAAATTAACACGATATGATTTATTTTTATTTCTAAAATATTCTGAAGAATTATGACCGTTCTTATGACCAATCGTACATTGTTTAACTGATTTTGTTGAAAGTTTCGTTAATTTAAATAATTTTTCTTCTTCAATAGCGTGACTAATTGCATGAGATAATGATGTTGGGTTTCTACATCTTACAATGTGTGAATAATTTTGATTTAATCCTAATAAAAATGTATTTAAAGCAAGATCTTCCATGGCGGCTACTCTGCCTGGAAGTTGTTCCTTAATATCGCAACTGTAATGGATGTCGGCTAGGAGACGCGTTAAGCATGTTTCAATACGTAAAGAATATTGCGTAACGTCTTCCGATGTTAATTGTCTGCAGTTCTGCAGATCTAATAGTAAATGTGTTGAATGCTTTTTTTCACCGAATGTAGTTTTCAAAAATTGTTTAATTTCAATCCAGCTTGAGAATTCTTTTAGGCAGCAAGCTAGTTGTGCTTTGCCCTCTAATTGTGAAATAATAAATTTGCATAGAACATTTTGTTGATCTGTAGTTGCCAAAGAGATTGCGTTGTCACAGTTTGTTAGGAAGGCGGGTAAATTTTCCCTATCGCCGTTATACGGTTTAATAAATTTGGTTAGGACTGATAGTGCGACCTTGTCTGACATTTTAGATTTTTGTTTAATGGTTTCTGATGATGAATCTGAATCTGATGAACTTGAATTATCGGTGTTTTGAACCTTAAGTTTTTTAGGCGGCATTAGATATTAGCTATTAAATTAGCAAATACGAAATGAGGATAACAATAAAAAGATTAGAATTATTAACATTAAAAAATAATATAAGGAAATATTTTCCACAAGAATAATAAAATAATATCACTCACAATGTAAATATACAAATTTTTTTCACAAACATATTTCCAAAGACGGTAACGTAGCGCAGGCGCTCGGCGACTCAGGGAGTCGTATTCGGTACCCGGAATTTGCTGCGTTGTCCGTGAGAACCTCGATGTATGGGTATGAGTGAATAAGTTTGACCATCGGAGACTGAACTTGTCGAGATTTTGATGCGGGCTTGCTTTCGGCGAAGTCTTACCGTCGATCAGAGGGATACGTCAGTGAAGTGTGTGGAGCGGGCTCACGTATTAAATGAGATTGACCGTCGTCCTGGTGTATCTGGTGCAGGCTTAGCCTTTGGCCAAGACTTATTGTCGACCAGAAGGAATTATGCCAGAGTGCCTGGGTTTGGATGTCAGCGTCTTAAAAAGACTCTCAGTTGTTAGACCTCTCTGACATCCCACTTCTGACACCAATTTATTTGTTAGGCGGCCTCTCTGGTTTTACTTTTTAAAAAAAAATTAAATTACACCTTTTGTGTTAAGATATATATTTCGAAAAAATATACACTCTTATCCTTTTTACATTCACTGACTCCCGAATTTTGTAAAGAGCGGACAGTGCCGTACTCCGCGAGGTTTAAGTCAAGACTGATTTATTAAAATGAATTCATATATGGGTAAACTAAAAATGCATAATTTGCACAATTGCACGTGACAAAACAGCGTCATATAATAAAATGCTGAATGCGCCTTAGGTGCATATTGTATAGGGATGTAACAGAACGTTTGTCCAGCATTGCGTAAACCGAAGGTCATATAGGGGAATTCGAAGAGGCCAAATGGTGTAACTATGGCGGTCTTCGGGATATCCTCGTGGTATACTGGAATCTGATGGTACGCCTTTACCAGGTCGATGGTACTGAAAATTTTCGAACCTGCTAGATTGTGGCTGAAATCATTAATATGTCGGACGGGATAACGGTCAGGTATAGTTCGCGCGTTTAATGCGCGATAATCACCGCAAGGACGCCAAGATAAGTCTTTCTTGACCGTCATATGAAGCGGAGAGGACCAAGCACTTTGAGAGGGGCGGGCAATGCCGTTCCGTACCATGCTTTCAAATTCGCTCTTAGCAGCAGTAAGTTTCTGAGGAGTTAACCGACGAGGTCGATATGATACTGGAGGCCCGTGTGTAGTCCGGATATGGTGGACTGTGTTGTGTTTATGAAAGCGAGGAAGACCGGGAGGTCGGAAAATGTCTGAGAATTCTGCAAGCACTTGTGTAAATGCAGAATCCGAGGGACCTATTGCCTTAACGCTAGAATGCTCAATAACGGCTGTGGAAGCGTTTGCTGACAGACCAGTCTTACCATTCTCTATCCTCTTGTTGTGACAGTTTGGCAAAAGATGGTAGTGTGCCAAAAAATCTGCGCCAATAATGGCAGTACTGACATCTGCGACTACAAATTCCCATCTAAAATCACGGCGTAGTCCCAAGTCGAGTCGGAGAGTGACGGTGCCATAAGTTTTAATTGAGCTGCCGTTAGCGGCACTGAGCTCCCAGTTAGAGGAGCATCTTTTTTCTCGTAGCCAGCTATAAGGGAAACAGCATAGATCAGACCCCGTGTCGACTAGGAACCTATGTTTCGTAACCCTATCCGTTACAAACAAACGGCGGTTCTTATGATCTAATGAACAGCAATCAGTGCCCGTCGCTACTGATTGCTGCTCTAGTTTTTCCTCAGTCCACTCGCAAGGAACAATGCATTTGTTCGCCTTCTTACCGAATTTGTTGTGATACCAACATCGTGGCGCAGGTGTATGGTGTCGTCTTCTGCTGGTAGAGAGGCTACGGGATGCACGATGTTTTTGGCTTTTTAATGATGCTATTTCATGAGTTAGTTGCCGCACCATCTCTTTAAGCGAAGCCAATTGCTTTGCTGGTGAGTCCATGTTGTAGACGGTTGATGGTTCAGGAGATATTTGGCAAGCTGAGATACAGTCCTCGTTCGTTTCCTTTATTGAGTGGTTGTGAGTAATTTCTACTACACGTTCAGTAAAGGAAAGATCTCACCGTTGTATTTGACGTGGAGAAGTCACGGGTCATGCAGGGGTCCTTTCCTCTGCGTAGTTGGCCGTCGTGAAATTCGTCGGTGCAGTGTAGAAGTCGCCGTTGTATAGGGCCTCGCCGTTTGGTGATGAATATTGTGATTGCTCGATAATGTTTCAGCGTCAATCACATCACGTCGGGGTCATCAATTTTGGGGCGTGTTCAATGTGAAATTACAAATAAAATCATACACTGACTTTGCAATCGAAACTTTTAATGTCCACTTCCGTCGAGGAAAAATTTGTATCTTTTTAGTGACAACGAATATGTCGTTGTTTTGAAAAAGGCCAGAGACAATTTTCTATGGCCAGTACGCCACAAATGCTTGCTGAATTAAAAAATGGATGATCATGTACAAAGTTCATTTTGTCGAACATGTCACCATGTGACCAGTTCACCACTGAATCTCGCCATGAAAATCAGTAATTCAAAATTTCAAAACAGTTTTTAATAATTGTGACAATGACGTTGAGGAATACTTTTTTTTTCAATACATGAAAAATACCACTAATTGAGTACTCAATATCTACATTATAATAAGTTTGTATATCTGCTTAAACTTTTTAGCGACTTTTGAACCTTCTGTCTGGCGATAATTACTTTACTATAGTTGGCAACACTAAAAAACGCAAACGGCAGTTGTAGCGACTTTGTCGCTAGATCTAGCGGATTTTGGATATGTTATCGACTTTTTTTCAATCTAGTGACTTAAACAAAATTAGCGGATTCTAACGACTATCTAAACATTGAAATTACATAGATGTTTTGGTACTAATTTAAGCGTAATTACTGGTAAACACATGAAATGCTATTGTTCTTTTTGGAATGCCCCTACCAAAATGTCGTTCGATATCGGGGTTTAATCTATCGGGTACGTCTCTCTCTAATAAAATATTATACATCAGATACCGTTTTGTCTTTCAATTTCCTTTAACTACCACCGCCAAGAGAAATAAAAAATCAGTTACTATGTTACGTTTTTGAGAAACAAACCTGTCTTTCTTAATTTCTTTGTTAAATTATAGACATTGATATCAGAATCTATTTGTGGGAATGAAAATCCCTTTAAAAAATAAGACTTATGCTCAAAAGTAAAATAAAATATATAAACTAGAATGGAAATATCAACAAGAATAAAATGTTGCTAAAACTGGTTATACCTGATCCAAATAAAGCTTTTTGCTCGCTGTATCATAGTGAAATACCTGCAATATTGTATTTTCAGCATATTTTTTACCATGAAATATTTAGCGACTTCTGGCTGTTTTTTAACCATGCATTTTTCAAAATCTAGCGACCTTTGAAATGACGTCTGGAGACTTTCTTTTATTTCTTAAACGGCAACACTGAAACGGTTCAAGATTGTTGAATTGGGAATGTTTTTTCTCACGTCTAACTTGTTATGTTGATATTCGAGTTTTCACGAATTAATTCATTATTAATGAATTTTGCCGATATGTGATCTGAAGTGATACAAAAACTGTTCAATAGTTTTAGCTGGTGTTTTTGTACTAAAATATATCTATATCGGCGTTGTAGGTTATATACCGTATACGTTGTTCATAGTATTTGTCACGTCAAAAAATCTAACTTGTGTTGTGCCAGATTTATTTATAGATCATATCGAATAAAAGAATCTTAGATTTGTCGTTAAAGTGTTGTTAGTCGCATAATATTTGTGTATTTGAACTAAAAATGGGCCTGATCATATCGAGATTTCGGGTAAGTTCATTTTAAAAATTTGATATTGAACGTTTTGCATTTGGTTGGCGGTATTTGAAATATTTACTTATATGCACTCCTAGAAGTGGCATTGGCTAGTATCGTTTTCTTAGTTTAAAATAGCAAATGGGCATATGTTTCCACTTAATGCTGTTTAGTGCAGACTAATACGAACCAATCTATTTGGATCTAAGCCCTGTGATAAAAGGTTGCTACGCCTGTAGAGTAAATTAAACTGTATTGTAACCTGTTTGTGTTGCTTAGCAGACGGAATGAATTAACATATTGTATATCAGTTTGTGTTATATACCAGATCTTTTGAACCAGAAAGATAGTATGAATATTCTGGATTTACTATAAAAATCGATAATGGTACTAGAGTACTTCCTACATTTTTAGTAGGTGGTAGAGCAACTCTAAAGGTATTACTGGCTTCAGTATAAATGGGTTGTCTCGCTTTTGGGTAGTACCATCATCTCACAGAAAACCAATGTAAAGTAACAGTGCTTGTTTGTATTGTTGCGTTTCGTTCTGTCAGTGAGAACGCCGGAAGCCCACCTCTCCTCACCTTTTCTTCTTTCCTTCCCTCCCCCATCTCACAACAGATTGGCAACTCACTCACGACTCCTCTGGTGTTGCTGTTGTCTATGGATGGTGGTGATCACTTAACATCAAGTGACCCACATGTTCGTTTGCCTCCTATGATATTAAAAAAAAAAAGGTTTCTTTCAGGTCTATTTCATACCAATAACTATAATTAGGCTAATTTAAACGGTATATTTTTAAATTACAGTCTGTTCCTCATTCTGGTTTAAAAATTACATTACTGTTAGAGTTGATCAAAATCTGTTCAGTAGTTTTTGTGTAAAAAAGTAACAGATATTCATCTATCCTCACAAACTTTCTAAATTATAACATTAATAAGATTCTATTTTAAATCATACATTCAGATGAAATTTTGTATTTAAATGTTTTACTTTCCAAGGTTACCTACATAAATGGATACACAAAGCAAACAAAACTTTTAAAATTTCTTTATTCAAGTCTTTATTAACATATACTATATTGAAAATTATATACATATTTTAGAAGGAAAAAATTATTAAAAGTAGGTCTATTCAATTTTATTTTTTATATATATATATATATATATATAAGATATTTTCTAATAAATTCGGGATTAGGATGACACAGTCAGTCAAACACAATTGAGTTTCTCTGTAAGAAAAGATTTATTGTTTTATAATACATGAAATAGAAATACTTCTATTTACTTAGTACGTTAGAAAAACTTACATACCTGTAAGAAAAGAAACGACATTTAATGTTATTGTTAACAATGTCTGTTCCTAATCACAATTAGAGTACTTTAATAATGGAATTAATATTATAAATTATTGTTTTCTCTTAACAATCACGAGACGCTTATAGATTATCTTTTCCATAGCTCAATGACGTTTGATGCACGGAAAAGTTCAAATTAAAGAAAATTATATTTTTTCTTTACATATATATACACTAGCCTCTGCCTGCGTTTGCGTGGCATCAATACTTTGGGCTAATGCTAACACGCAGCGGAACCTCTCACGAGGAAAAAAGTCCCGATTTTTAAACATTCTTCATTGGTACTCCGCTCCTATTGGTCTTAGTGTGATGATAGCCTATAACCATCCTTGATAAATGAGCTATATAACACAAAGAGAATTTACTACAGAGTATTGTTTTTTGTGTTATTATTTTCTTGTAAGATGTTCGTTAGATTGTTTGATGTGTGGAGGGTAACATGTTCTCTTTGAACAAACTCATTTAAAAAAAAAAAAGAGAAAAAGAATTATCACATGATTTAATAGCAGACACTCACTTTATCAAGTCCAAAAGATCGAAGAATCATATAGTAATAAGATTCTTATAATGTTGTTACTCCTTCAAATTAAATCTAGGGCATTCTTGAAGTAGATATTCAAAATGATGCACAGATATGTTGCTGACAAAATATGTGCATCTGAATGTACAGCAAAAGAAAATTAAGTAACTTTTATCAATTTTATATTGCGTCTCTTGTACACAGTATATATTTAAATTTGAACTCATGAATATGGAAACAGTTTGTTGTTAATGCAATATTATTTTGTATAAATTAAAGCAATCCATTGTCTTTGAAATTGGTTCCTCAGTAATATATGCCATTTGTAGTATAACACCTATATAAATTAATATATGAATTTACAGTAAATAGAGTACCACATGTTATTTAAGTCATACTGTATGATTTTTATGATTTGACTAGAGTTAATTAAAATTGTGAAACATATTATTTATCGCTAGTTATTGCCCATATGTCTGTAGATTTCACATATAAATTGTAATGTTTTTTTTTTATATTTTTATATCATACTAGGCAAACAAACAGATGGGTCACCTGATGTTAAGTGATCACCACCGTCCACACCATCAATACCAGAGTAGTCGTAAGTGCGTTGCCAGCCTGTATTGGTGGGGAAGAGGAAAGAAGGAATGAGGGAAGGTATAGGGGGAGGAGGGCTTCCGGCACTCTCGCTAACCGAACGAAACGCAACAATGCAAGCGCTTCACATTGGTGTTTCTGTGAGAGGGTGGTACTAACCCGGACGAGCCGACCCATTCATGCTGAGATCAGTTATAGTTTCAGCGTGGCTCCACCACTTACGAACCTACACCTACGTGTCCAAACAAACGTCAGATAGACCCGCAGGCGTTTCTAAAACGATTGATGAAATGTGTTTACTTTCTAGACTCTGCCCGCGACTTCGTCAGCGTAGTAATAAGCGTAAGTTCTTAATAAATTAAAAAAAAAACCGATTTCGAAATATTTTTCATTGGTGCTCCGCTCCTCGCTCGTAGCGTGATGATATATAATAACCTATAACCATCCTAAATAAATTAACTATATAACACAGAAAGAATTTTTCAAATCCGACCAGTAGTTTCTGACATTATCCCCTACAACGTCACATACTCACAACGCCACTCACAAACTTTACCTCTTTATAATAATACTAGGCTCAGCCCGCGACTTCGTTCGCGTGGAATAGATACTTTAGGCTAACGCTAACAGGCAGTGGTAGCTCTCAAGAGGAAAAATACGACGATTCCGCTCCTATTGGTCTTAGTTAGTGATGATATATACCCTATAAGTATTCCTCGATAAACGAGCTCGTTTACTCGCTACACAACACTAAAAGATTTTTTCAAATCGGACCAGTAGTTCCTGAGATTAATTACCCCCTACAACGTCACAAACTTTACATTTTTATAAAATTAGTATAGAAATATAGATTTCTAGGTATTTGCAACATTTTTTTTACAAACAATCTAAAAAGTACAGACCCGTTAGATTTACATGCTTAATATATGTAATAGAAGAAAATACACGAGAGCTCGAACGTGTGGCTATATCGAGAGCTCACAAAAGGTTGAAGAAGACTTGTGAGTTAAAATTACGTCATGTACTGTAGAAATTGTGGTCATATGTAATGATGATATGCTGAAATGTTAGGAAACGTATCTGCATATCAAAATATACGATAAACTATCTGAAATGTCGAAATGTTGATAGAAATAATTTGATATGGATAATACTCTATGTTTCTTTGCTTAAAATTCGTCAAAATAATAATTTAAAAATGGCAGTTTATTAGCCGCTTATTATGGCTCAACTTAGTTGGTAAATAATAGGTTAGTAAATATGAGATGGTCAAATTTCACCTTTATTGGCTATGATAATTAAAAGATTAGTTATTCCCATTGATATACAAAAACCCAAGATGCACATTTAACGTCTCACAATAGGCACACAAAAATGAGTGCATAATTTCGGATTATGCAGGTATTTCAAGTTTTCTCGTGTCTGGAAATAAGTAGCATATAGTCTGATCGCGCAACCGCTGTACCGCGCCGTAGGTACGCGAGCGGAGAGGGAGTGGTTGGCGAATGGACTATGTATATCTCAGACGCACATGAGATAAAATATCTAAAGATGGGTCGTGTGTTATGCGTTACGATTTTATATTTTTAAAAATTAAAGATTAATTACATTTGTATTGGTTCTTTATTTGTACTTACCTTAAAATCGTATTGGACAAAAGTAAGCACCGGTTATAACGATAATCGTAAATATAGAGCTACAAAGAATTGTGCTTTGATATCGTAACATCTGTTTGGCACTACGAATCTCACGTAAGTTAATGCTCTTTCTTTCCCACTCCCCGCCTCCCTGCGCATACCTAAGGTGCCGTAATGCGGTTGCGGTCACACTATAGAACCAACTATGTCTATACATAAATAAAAAAAAACATCTTGCCGGTTTATAGGATCGAGTAATAAAACACATTTCAATCATTTATAGAAATGTTTGTCTGTTTGTTTGTTTGAGTACGCATCACTGCTAAAGTACTACGTTCACAATAAAACCTTCCCAACAGAATCGTGAAGCATATCCTCAAGTGGCATCTAGTCTTAGCTTTATCAAAATAGGTTCACTCTAGCAAAAGTTATTGTAATTTTAATAACGACGCGACATAAGAAACGAGAGAAAAGTAGTAAAGTAAATTGACTTAATACATTCAAATGGTTTTTTTTTAAAGGTTCCACGCGGACGAAGTCGTCGGTACAGCTAGTTTTAAATAAATTTAATTCACTTTGCTATTTTTTTTCGACCGGACTACGCTATTGACCTAGCAAGGGCTTAACAGCTTCACCGGACTACAAAAGTCACAATACACTTGGCGATGTAATAACGACGCGACTTGAGATAGTTCGGTGAAGTTGTGAAGACCATTCCAGGTCAACAGCGATAACATTTCGAAAAAAAACGCGACTTTAGTACCAGAAAAAAGTAGATAAGTAAATTGACTTAATACATTTAGACAATTTCATTAAGCACCTTTTTTGTAATAGGATTCCATGCGGTCAAAGTCGCTCGTACAGCTAGTTTTAAATAAATGCATTTCTGTCGTCCGATGAAGCTGTTAAGACCTTACTAGATCAATAGCGTTGACAGGTCGAAAAAAAAATGCATTTCACTTGGCGATGACCACACGAAGTGTTCAATTTCATACAGACAGATCAAAAGGTGTCGCTTTCATGAAAGTAAACGAAAATATGAAAGGTGGGAACTAGAGATTGATATAAGATATCGTTCAATTATGAATCTTCATACCGTAATTACTAAGGCTTAAAATTCAACAACACTCTCTCGAATACCGGTCTGTTACGGTCTAGTAAATGTACGGTTTTACTTTCGACTTTAGACTATTAAAAATAATGTATCTCTAAGGTTACATCTATCGGTCGGGGATCAAGATTTGATGGTCGATTAGACTCGATTAACCCTCATGAAGTGAGGTCTTCTTTCAAAATTAAAATACTTTTTATAAAATGTAGGCTCCTGAGAAGGCGCTTTGGACGTCAAAGGTACTACTGATTCGAACAAACAACCCAGTCATCGAGAAGAACCGGCAAGAATATATACTAATTTTATAAAGAGGTTAAGTTTGTGAGTTTATGACGTTGTGAGGTTGTCACGTTGTAGGGGGTAACCTCAGGAACTTTTGGTCCGATTTGAAAAATTCTTTCATTGTTATGTAGCTCATTTATCGAGGAAGGTTTTAGGTTATATATCATCACGCTAAGATCAATAGGAGCGGAACACAAATGAAGAATGTTTATACTAATATTATAAAGAGGTTATGTTTGTGAGTTTGTGACGTTGTGAATTTGTCACGTTGCAGGGGGTGATCTCAGGAACTACTAATCTGATTTGAAATTCGTTCAGTGTTATTTAGCTCATTCATCGAGGATGGTTATAGACTATATATCATCACGCTAAGATCAATAGGAGCGGAAAACCAATGAAGAATGTTTCTAAATTGTTTTTTTTTTTCTTCTTGAGAGCTGCTGCGTGTTAGTGTTAGCCTAAAGTAATTATTCCACGCGAAAGAAGTCGCGGGCAGAGGTTAGTGTTATATATATTTACAAAACATAAACAGTTACATTCCTTTTTAGTGGATGCACAGAAAGGGGCGTCATTTCCAGACGTCACAATCGTTCACAAAGCCTTTAGATATTACAATCCGCTTGAGATGGTTCTTGAACTCACTATCCGGTTAATCGGTAATAAGTTTCGGGACTTTGTTATAAAACCTAACACTATTACCTAAAAATTGTTTTTGGTCTAAGTGAGTCTCAAGCATGGAATGACCAATTTGTTGCTGTTTCTAGTTTTTAAACTGTGTTGGTATTTTGATATATCCTACATATCTAAGTTTTTGCGAAGGCGCGTTACATGGTATTTTTAGCAGGAGGTAACTTTATGATTTCGCGTCATGATATGCTAGTAAAGCATGACCGAGCGTATTGCGCTTGCCTGGCCTGTTTACGTCTAATATTGGTGTTTTTCGTATGATGGATTAATTAATAAACTATGTATAGATATTGTTCGGAGTACCAATAAATGTAAAAATGTAACCAATGTTAATAATTTAAATATATACATTACTAGCATCTGCTCGCGACTTCGTTCGCGTGAATTAGATACTTTTGGGCTAACTAACGGAAGCTATCAAGAGGAAAAAAAATCCCGATTTTGAAACATTTTTCATTGATGCTCCGCTCCTATTAGTCTTAGCGTAATAATATATAACCTATAACCTTCCTCGATAAATTAACTATATAATATAAAAATATTTTTTAAAACCGGACCAGTAATTCCTGACATTACCTCCTACAACCTCACTAACTCACAAATATTACCTCTTTATAATATTAGTATAGATGACATTTGTAGGATTCATGCTGTCTTTATATATAAATTTCTTATGTACATGTGTATGTCACTGAACTCCTCCTTAGTTTAAGTTTTAAGTTTTTTTTTTAATATAAAAAAACTACTTTTTGTAACTTGAATATAAAAGTTAGACAAATGCTGTCGCTTATATGTATTTGTATGCATTATCAAACTCTACCACTTTCTCTATAACTCGATCATATATCTCTCATTGTTAAGGCAGCGTTCGTAAGAAACATTTTCGTTCGACTAGGTCCGTTCCCTCGGCGTGGAGCCTTGGAGTGCGCTGCTCGCGCGATATAATGACATAAAATCTTACATCACCGCAACAACATTACACATATCACCCTCACACACGTGCACGCGTACATGCTTACACATGAAAGTGGAAGGGTTTCGTTTCTTTCCCTTACCGAACTGAAATAGTTTAGAAAATTATCTGATACGAAATATATATAGTTGTTGAGGTATGTATGCTTGGTACACATATATGCTCCAACAACTCATATATGTATGAATAGTTAGCTTAGGTCAGCTCAGATAGTTCGCGAATTATTGTTTCATGGGCCTCGGCGAGGGCCACCTCCAGGGGCCCATATTTATGTCGAAGGCGTCCGTGTCGGGGTGGGGACCCAGATGAAGTATCTGGGCCTCACCCTGGACGGACGCTGGCAATTTGAGCCCCATTTTAAGGGGCTCAGACCACGCATAGTCAAGGCGGCAGCGGCGCTCGGACGACTCCTCCCCAACACGGCGGGGCCAGGTGCTGTCTGCCGCCGCCTCTATATGGGGGTCATCGGGTCCATGGCCGCCTACGGTGCACCATTGTGGGTCGACGCCCTCAATGCCACCAACATCCGTGCGCTGAGAGCTGCGCAGCGTACCGTAGCGTTGAGGGTGATACGAGGGTACCGAACGGTGTCCTCAGCGGCGGCCATGGTGCTGGCCGGCTCCCTTCCCTGGGAGCTAGAGGCGGAGGTGCTTGCCGCCGTATACACGTATACGTATACGAGGAAGTCGTTTCGCAAAAGGAGGCGGCGGAGAGGGAGTACCCGGCTGTCTCCATACAAGACGAGGCCCGGCGGCAGCGCTTTTGCTGCTGGGCCTACCGCTGGGGCGGCACGATGAAGTCTATAGAGATCTCGTGCCGTCCCAACCATAGCGGAAGACGTACATCGTGGGGTTTTAGTCCGTGCGAGTCGGACATAGCCCACCCTCTCCCCCGGGAGCCTGGGTATCGATAAGGGATATCCCCACATTAAAAAAAAAAAAAAAGATAGTTCGCGAATTGCACATAGCCCAAGCCGAGGTGTGCCGTTCACCCTTGAGCTAGTTGTCAGATAAAATCGGCTGAGTGCCCTAAGCGCTCGCCTTAGTAGTCCGCTGAAGCTGTCAAGTCCTTGCAGGGTCAATACCGTAGTCATTTCGAGAAAAAAAAAAGTTTTCGTTCGATTGTTTTGTCTTCGACTTACTTTGCAAATCGGACTACCACAAAAAATTGTTTTTCCTTTTTCGCATTAATATATAGCATATGCCACTAGCAAATAACGTGGCTTTGTTTTGTTAAAATAATTTTCAAAGTAGGTTTAATAGATCCAGATATTACTCTCAACAAATTCACAAACTTTACCTCTTTACAATACTAGTATAGATTTACTGCATTTTTAATTCTGTCTGCTAACACTACCTAAGTATATTAGATTACGTAGGAAGTATATTTAGTTGATCTAAATAACTCTGATGACGTAGGTATGGGAAAGCGAATGTGCAATTGCTTGCAAAGCAGACCGCCTCTGTTTACTTATTAGAATTCAAATACGTCAATCAATTTAATGGTCGTCGGGTGATCTTTTTTTTCCTCGAACTGACTACGTTATTGGCCTAGCAAGGTCTTAACAGCTTCACTGGACTACAGTCGGGTGATCGAAATTAGACCGTGATAAGAGGTAAATTGATTTTGACTTTTTAATGATAGATTAATAGCAGTGCCCGTGACTTTTTCCGCTTAAAGTAGCACTTATTTTTTATACTCACCTTTATCACCTATGCATTTGCCATTATTGTAGGTGGTAGTGACATGCTGAAGCTATTACTGGTTTCAGCATGAGTGGGTCGGCTCGTCCTTGGTAGTACCACCCGACTCACAGAAAATCGACGTGAAGTAAGACTGCTTGCATTGTTGCGTTTCGTTCGGTTAGTGAGAGCGCCGGAGGACCACCTCCTCTCCCCTCTCTCCTCCCGTTCCCTTCCCCCAAACACAGGCTGGCAACGCACTTGCGACTACCCTGGTGTTACAAATGTCTATCGATTGCGAGGATCACTTATCATCATGTGACCCGTGTATTCGTTTTCCTCCTATAACATAAAAAAAAACTCAAACTCTGAGTGCACAAACGTTCTGAGTACGTGAAACACTACATAAAACGTCAAGTAAATAAATGAAATACTAGCTTCTGCCAGCGACTTTTTCCACGTGGAAAAGTTACTTTGGGGTAATTAACACGCGACACAAGCTCTCAAAAGGAAAAAAGAAACGATTTTGAAACATTTTTCATTGGTGCTCCGCTCCGATTGGTCTTAGTATGATGATACGTACCATATAGCCTTCTCCGATAAATGAGCTAGCTAACCTTGAAAGAATTTTTCAAATCGGACCTGTAGTTCCAAATATTACCCACTACAACGTCACAAACTCACAAACTTAACCTCTTTATAATATTAGTATAGATATAAAAGTGCTCTAGCTCTTGCTCTGCCGCGCTGTAGCGAACTGCTATAGTTGGAAAAAAATGGTGGAAATATATAGAAACCTGAAAGAATTTGATTTAGGATAATCCCCCCTTTAATAATTTTAATGCTTTTTACCTACAAAATTTACCTCAGTGAAATTGTATCGCTGTTTCTTAGCCACTACCAAAAAGCGAAACGATAAGTAACCCAGATAATAATCTAGGAAGTGGCCGCTAGCTGACAGTCAAATAGTTGTCAAAATCTGTTGAACTGTTCTCTAGATTAGTCCGAACAAACAAAATACTCCAAAGTTATTTATATATATAGATTACTGGTTAACTCTTAACTGAACTAAAGATAAAAACTTGAGATTTTTTTTTATGTCAGCAGGCAAACGAAGAAGCGGTCCACCTGATGTTTAGTGACCACCGCCGTCCATAGACACTTCCAACATCAGGGGAGTCGCAAGTGCGTTGCCAGCTTGTGTTTCGTGTAAGGGGGAGGTAGGCCTCCGGCATTCTCACTGAGCGAACGAAACCCTACAATGCAGGCACTGTTACTTCACGTCGATTTTCTGTGGGTCGGGTGGTACTACCCCGGTCGAGACGACCCATTCACGCTGAAACCAGTAATAGCTTCTGTGTGGCTCTACCACCTACAAATACAGTACTCTGCTTTTATTTTGGCATGTTGGTGAGTAGGCCGAGATGGTCGGCTAAGTTCGCTTTCGTATAGCGTTGTCCTTGTCTATCGCAGTCATTGCGGTGTGCGATACAGACAGCGCTTTACAGGATCGAAGCCGGCTGACGTCAGTCGGACGTCTCAGTCTTTTAACCGACGTGCCGAATCTTTTAGCACAACCTTCTCATAGAAAACCGACGTGAAGTAACAGTGATTGAATTGTTGCGTTTCGTTCAGTCAGTACGATAGCCGGAGACCCATCTCCCCTCCCCTCTTCTCTTCCTTCCCCTTTTCCTTTCTTTCCATTCCTCTAAACACAGGCTGGCAACGTACTTACGACTCCTCTGGCGTTGCTAGTGTCTATGGACGGCGGTGATCGCTTAACAACAGGTAACCCGCATGTTTGTTTGCCTCCTATATGATATTAAAAAAAATAGCGGATGCTGTGTATTTCTTTGAATTAGCCTGTATTATTGACTGAGTTTAAATCTAGACACATTATAAGAATGTAAATCTCATATCTCTAGTTTTTAGATTCTTGTAAAAAATAATGTTACAAGCGTCTAGACATAACTAACAAAATACATGTCAATCAGTTTTAGAAATATCTGTTTTTCTGTTTGCATAAACACGTATCATTGCTAAAATACGGTGTTCACGATAAAACCTCTACAAGACAATCATAAAGCATATCTCCGAGTAACGTTTAATCTTTGTTTCATTAAAATCGGTTCGCTTTATCAAAAGTTATTGTAATTTTAATGACGACGCGACTTAAGTACGAGTGAAATATAGATATGTAAAAGGACTTAATAATACATTCAGATGAGGAGTCCGGTGAATCTGTTAAGGCATTGCTAGGTCAATAGCGTAGTGATTACGAAAAATAATATATATATATATAGTCTAGACTTTGTTTATTAATCGCTCTTTGAGGTTATACTTCTTTTGGCGCGTTAGGAAAAAAATTATGAGAGTACATTTTACGATGCGCGTGCACACAGTCACGAAAAACAGACACTCTGAAGTTATTAGGATGCGCGCGCACCGTCGCAAAAAATCGACACCCTGAAGTTATTACGATGCGCGCGCACACCATCGCGAAAAACCGACACCCTGAAGTTATTAGGATGCGCGCGCACACCGTCGCGAAAAACCGACACCCTGAAGTTATTAGGATGCGCGCGCACACCGTCGCGAAAAACCGACACCCTGAAGTTATTAGGATGCGCGTGCACACCGTCGCGAAAAACCCACACTCTGAAATTATTAGGATGCGCGCACACCGTCGCAAAAAATCGACACCCTGAAGTTATTACGATGCGCGCGCACACCGTCGCGAAAAACCCACACTCTGAAGTTATTAGGATGCGCGCACACCGTCGCAAAAAATCGACACCCTGAAGTTATTATGATGCGCGCGCACACCGTCGCGAAAAACCGACACCCTGAAGTTATTATGATGCGCGCGCACACCGTCGCGAAAAACCGACACCCTGAAGTTATTACGAAGCGCGCGCACACCGTCACGGAAAACCGACACTCTGAAGTTATTAGGATGCGCCCGCATCGTCGCAAAAAATCGACACCCTGAAGTTATTACAGTGCCCGCGCACACTATCACGAAAAACTGACACCCTGAAGTTAGCTATAGTCAACATTTTGTTTCCTTATATTTGTTGTTTATATTTCTTTGTATTAAAACTTTCAATGTATTAAATACCTTTTTTCTATTGTTAGTGTCTTTTTTCCTACAAACGTAGAAGAAGGGGAAAGACAAAATTTTTGAAAAGATTTTTATTCTGTTTACATAAGGTTTCACGCGGACGAAGTCGAGGGCGCAGCTACTCTACAATAAGTTTTTATTTTAGACATGAAAATCATTTTGTTATGTACAGAGAGCTCGTAATGTGGTAATGGGCCCGTGTCGTAATATCCTCTCCCTTAATGACTGTTTGAGAAATACCTAGATAAGATAAACAGAACAGTCGTGACCAGGGTGTGCGTGCATAATTACTGATTTTAATATTTTTGTTCCAAATCCAGACTATGATTTTGACCTTTTTTTTATACTACGTCGGTAGCAAACAAGCATGCGGGCCGCCTGGTGTAAAGCGGTCACCGCAGCCTATGGACGCTTGTAACATCAGAAGTGTCACGTGCGCGTTGCTGACCCCTAAATAACCTATTAATTTTCCCCTTGAAGTACTCCATACTGTAGTCCCCAGGAAACACTTCAGCAGGAAGCTCATTCCACAGTCGGGTCGTTAGTGGAAGGAAACCTCTCTGGAACCGGACCGTCCGAGACCATTTCGGTTTCAATGTGTGAGGATGAATTCCCTGCCATATTCAATCATGCAAACAATATCATCATCTAGTCTACCTGGACGACCGAGTCTAGCTCGGTTCTTAAAAAAACATTTTTAAATCAAAGTAAACTGTTACCAGATCATACAGCTTCCTAGCGTCAAATGAACAGGGTTCAGCCAAGATGCTTTGACAAATACCAAAGTTCTGGCAACTGCTATTTATACTACTCATCAACGACTCTCTTTCGATGCGGTTCTTAGCACACTCCACCATCAAGTGACGCACATCCTTAATTTTTCTGCATACATCGCAGTTGGGAGATTCAGTTTTCCTCATTAGGTATGCAAAACTTCCCGATGGATAGTGCCCCGAAAGGAGTCTTAAAGCTATCTTAACATATTGTCAAAGTTAAACCTCGTTGAACATATGTTTAAAATACTTTTTTACAAAAGAATGTCCAAGCGGGCCATATATATGAGTTGTTGAGGTATGTATACTTGGTACATATATGTTTCAATAACTCCTATTTGTATGAATAGTTAGCTTAGGTTAGCTCAGATAGGTCGCGAATAGCACGTATCTGGTAACAGGTGTGCCGTACACCCTCGAGCTAGTTGTTAACTAAAATCGGCTGAGTGCCGCAAGCGCTCGTCTTAGTAGTTCGGTGAAGATGTTAAGGACGCGCTCTCAAAAAAGGTCCATTTTCCCTGTTTTTCGGCAAGAATTACATCAAAACTACTCAACTTTGGTAAACATAATGACTAACTGCAGATACATTGAACCTTTAACAATGTTGTACGATTGTTTTTTAAAACAAATGAGTTTTCATTTAAAATAATCAATTCTCCGTAGTCTCCTCGCGCAAAACAGCATGATTTTCGGTATGAAAAATCTCAGTAATTTTACGGTTTTCGTAATTTTAAAAAACACCTGCTTATGCTACATATAAGCAAGTTTAAATAACAGGAAATAAAATCCCAGTTATGTATACTACATCTGAGAAAAAAAATATTTAGCTGTCAACAAAATTTCACCATTTTATGTTTTATGTAGACTTTAACTCCTACGGAATAAGGTTCAATTTATTTCTTTATTTAGATTTGATTGACACAAACGTATGTAAGAAGGATTCACGTCGTGTTAGACCGCGCTCTGGCGCCATACGGCATGGCGTGTACGTCGTTTTGCACTCGATTTGAAAGAAATAAATCGCTGTAGAAATACGTATACACATCACAAAACGTTTTGATCATTTCGAAAAACTAACCAACTTTTTATAGTCGTTTATATTTCTAGTAGTAAGAGACTGTAATTAGGTTGAAACAAAAATTATAAATTTGGTTTTTATTACGTTAGTTCTTTTTTTATTTTATGTTTTGAGGTACTGTTATGGAACTTCTTGACGGGTAGAAATACATATGTTGTCTTTATAGTCCTCATGTTAGTAGTGACGAGAGCTTACCACAGGACTGAACAAAATGATCTGATGGTGACTCACTTCAAAAACTGTTATGTATTGACCTTGCAAGGGTTTAACAGCTTCACCGAACTACTAAGGCGAGCGCTTAAGGCACTCAGCCGATTTTATTTGGGTAACTAGTTCAAGGGTGCACGGCACACCTCGGCTTGGCTGTTGCCTGTTACATGCAAGGTTCAGATATGTCTTGTTTGTACTCCTTTCGTTAGGTAATAACAAAATGGCCTCATAATGGACTCCTAGAAACGTCTAGGGAGCTCTTTCATGGGTAGAAACATATATTTCGTTTTCGCATTCTCTTTATTAATTTTTATTATCTATTCAGAATATATACAATAATATCAAAAATCTGCAGAATTTACAAACAAATGTTATCTTTCAAAAGACTCAAATATAAGGCTTACTCTTTATAAGAACATGATCTTTCAAGTCTTGTTTATAGCGAAACGAATTATTTGAAATTTGAAAAGTGTATCTAAGCTAGAGATGCAAAGATGGTCGGTGGAATTAGGATTCATTTTACACAAAGGCCGTCATATGTTGCCCGTTCTGTTATCAGTATTACAACTTACAATTCAGGTGTTTTATAGTATGTTGTTCACAAAATTATATTTGATAGAGAAGCAAACGCTAATTTTAAAATTCTCCTATCTAAATATCTGAGCACATACTCAATGTTTGTAGCTAATATCTATATGTACTAAAATTCAGTTATCACGATATAGCCACTTGTCTAGCCCATGAGGAATTAAACATTAATAAGACACTATGATACTTTTCAGCATAAACTCTATATTTCTAGTTACTCTATACTATACAAAAATTTTGATATCACGACAAAGATACGCATACGCAGCTAGCGCATGAGAAATGAAACTTTCATCAGATAGTGTGAGACTAAACATCTAAACCCAAACCTGATGTTTGTAGCTACTATGGACACTAAAGTTCAATTATTATGATACAGCTACTCACTTGGTCTATGAGAAATTATACTCTTATTTGATACGACAAGATTCAACTTCAGAGCGCAAACTAGACACATGGTCTAGCTATTATTAATATTAATTTTTTTTTTATCACGAAATAGCTTACACTAAGAACTAACTTTAGTAACTATTAGTACTAATATTATCATAAATACTGTTTTCACCAAACTTTAAAAAATTGAAACCTTGCTCCTACACTAGGAGACTAAACATCTAAGCACAAACTTGATGTTTCTAGCTATTACCTAGGCTATGATCCAGTTACCACAATACTACTCTTCATGAAAATGTTGAGAAATTAAGCCTTGATCGGGCACCAAGGGGCTAAATATTTGAACACACATTCGATGTTTCTGTCTATTACGTATACATATTTACGTTTAGTTATACTGTTTTTGAGTGAGTATGACCTTGAGAAACTATAATTTATTTTGGTACTATTACATCAAATATAACAAAAAGTAGAACATAAATAGTAAGTAAATATTGTAATATTTTTATAAAAGTATCAAAGTCGTGTATAGTGCGCTATATCTGCCGTGCTTATCAGTTTTTATGTCAGTGTGCGTGAGCTATACGCGTCTAGTAGAACTCGAAGCCGAAATTGAACTTCTAAAATTTTAGAGCGCGTCCTTAAGACCTTGCTAGGTCTATAGCGTAATCGTTAACAATTGACGAAGATATGGATTAACATACAAAAACAAAATGTGTGTGTACTTATGTACACGCGTTAGAAGTTATACTTCTTTGACGTAACAAGATAAAAGTCTTTTCAACAGTTTTTCTTTCGCCTCAATGTACGTTTATAAAAAAACCACACTAACAATAGAAAAAATACAAAGAAATAAAATGTTGACTATAGCAATATTCTGGGTGTAGGTTTTTCGTGACGGTGTGCGCGCGCATCGTAAAAATGTACACTCATCGTGTTTCCTTAACGCGCCAAAAGAAGTATAACTTCAAAAGTAAAATACAACCGAACATAGTAACTCCTCCTTTTTCGTAGCCGGTTAAAAATAGTTTTTATCTTTCACAGCGTAAGAAGACAACAATCGAATTACTGGAACGTATCGAGGCCGATATAAACAGCATGGAGCGAGACAGGCAAAGCAAGGAGCAGATTCACAAGAGAATTGTGGGCTACGTTATGGTGTACTCGATCGGCTTATATTTTCTAATCGCAATTCTCTACTACTATATGTATGTGGGTCGCAGTCAAGACTGGCTACACTCGCTTGTGGACGCGTCGCCGCTCATCGGTCTGCCTTTTCTGTGAGTTGATAATTTAATTAGTTTTTTTAAAAGTAAAACTTCTTTAGGCGCAACTAGGAGGTAACTGGACGACAATGCAACGGAAGTGCGTTACGGCAATATGGCGTCACGTTTCTGTACCATCCGGTTAGATGATAATTAAACATAACCAAAATTTCTGTCCGTACTTTTCTATATTTTATTTACTTTATAACAAGGAGTTGCTAGTAATATTTCCTGTGTTATTTAAGTTCCGAATTAGCTGATAGATGGCAATAATGAAGCTTTGATTCAATTTATTACACACTTACGTTGAAACCAGATGGCAGCACGGTCGCGCGCCCACATATACATAATTCATTCTATTGTATGATTTTTATTATTATGTACTATGCCTGATGTTAAGCATAGTACAATCCAAAAACAACGGTAACCACCGAGAGATACGCCATTCTTGATCGGTCGCCGCTGTCATACGGGTCTGTGTAAATGCTTATGCGTCACGTTTGAAGGACCCCATGTTATTATAGTAATACGTTTTGTTAAAAAATGTATAAAAAAATTATGTCATTAATACTCTTTACAATTAACCCCTCGGCTGTTTTTTTAGACCCAGACCTCAGAATAGCGGGAAATATATATATATATATATATATTTATTTCAACACGTTAATACTTGCGTCTATCAATCATCACAAAGTTTGTCTATGCTCGCAATAATATATTTATTTTAGTGTATATAGTTTTTGGGTCATCATATATTTAAAGCTGTTAGTATTTTATCGTGCATAATCATGAAAAAACATGTATTTTTATATAACCTATCGTAAAATCACAATGTCACTACATATTACAAAGTCCACTGCCACGCTGTTTGTCTGTTCGCGCGATAATCTCAAAAACTACTTAACGGATTGTCATGAGGTTTCAACCAGTAGATAAAGCGATTCACTAGAAAGATTTAGGTATATAATCTAGTTTTATTATTATCAAGGCGGAATAACGTCCTATGGACTCCCTAGTATTGTATATTTTCGGTTTGCAATAGCTAACGTACGACATTTATTACAATTAAATTTAAATATGTAAGATTTGGATATATATTTTTATATTTTTTTTAAACAATATATTAATAATAATATATAATAATAATATAATAAATAATAATTTTTTCTAAACAATAGAAAGAAATCAATAGATAAATTCTTAATTACAGGGCTCAAAAAGAAAAGTTGTTAATAAATAATTAAAAATTCATTTTACGTAAAAAAGGTTACATACATTACATACTCCAAATTGTAATCAAATTAAAGTTTTGTAACAAATCCGGTTTTTTTTTAAGTAATGCTGATAACACTGTTTTCCGTTGCCTCACAAGGTCTACATTCGTTTCCAGTATACATTTATTATGGTTCTTTTAAATATATATTATTGGAGGCAAACGTACAGATAGAATACTTGATGTTAAGTGATCACCTCCGTCCAAGGAGTATCAGCAATACCAGAGGAGTCGTAAGTGCGTTGCCAGCCTATGTGTTGTCGGAGAAAGGTGTAAAGGAAGAGAAAAGGTGGATATGTGCCTCCGGCGCTCTCACTGAGCGAACGAAACGCAAGAATACAAGCACTGTTACTTCTGTTCTTTGCATTTTTGTTTCTCTGTTTCTTTACGTCGGTGTTTTTGTGGGTCGTGTGCGACTGCATGCGTGACTACCCCGAGCGACTTCATGCTGAAACCAGTTATAACTTCAGCGTGGCTCTACCACCTACAACCTCTACCAGGCTGTTACCAGGCTGTACCTGGTTTTGGACAGTCTAGGGCTTAATGTCCTATACGCATAAAAGCTGAATGTCAATAATAGTTATATAGCAATAATGAATAACGTTATTATTATAATATTGCACAACATTGCTGTAGGTAAATTGTTGTTAGTAATTCTGCTGTTTGATATTTTGCTATTTTGCAGTATATAACGTAACTATAACGCGACTATGAAATGAGTATTGGTTGATAACGAGCGACGTAAAGTGCTCTCTCTTTCATACCTACTGGTTGTCGCAGAACGATCACTTGTTCGCACGTTCCGATAACATCGGCCGACGATTGTCATTATCAATAATAATAACAGACAACGGATAATGAACAGCAGAATAACGATGACTCGAATAACTTGTTATCTGTTGCGTACTAATCTATACTATATATAATAAGAATGTAAATCTAACGTGTTTGTACTTTTAAATTTTTGTAAAAAAAAAATATTACGTATGTCTAAGAATAAATACATTTCATTCATTTTTAGATATGTCTATCTGTCTGTTTGAATGAAAACGCATCAATGCTAAAGTACTGCGAAATAAAGCATATCTTCGAGTAATATTTGGTCTTTGTTTCTTTAAAATCGGTTCGGTCTATCAAAAGTTATTGTAATTTTAATGACGACGCGACTTAAGTACGAGAGAAATATAGATAGTAATAAATAGACTTAATACATTCAGGTGACTTTGTAATTGTTTTGTACATCAGTTTCCACGAGGACGAAGTCGCGGATACAGCTAATAATCTTCGATCAGTATTAAGTCCAGCACATTATACCTGAGCTACGGCTACATGACTACATGATGTTTGAATGCGTAATTATCAACCACATATGAAACGTCGACAAAGTTGAAAAATATATATAAACGAAACTGTACCTAATATGAAAAGGGTTTTAGGCTTATTATAAAAAATATTTCTTAGATACCAACTGGTTATAAGTTTGAGTCCTTGGATAGTTTGGATTGACAATTTGAAAGGGTAGATGTCGCTGCAATCGGGTTTATTAAGATATTTCGTGTTTAAAACTATAAATGAAACCGGTAATAAGCGATTTGGTGCAGACGAAGTTGCACGCGTCAGCTAGTTCACAATATTATTGGTCGTATTAATGTATTTCAGAGTGATGATCCTACGTAGTTGTATATCCTGGTATTATAATTGGAGTCTGAACAAGAATCGAAACAAGTTGAACAAATTGAGAGAAGAGAAAAAGAAGATTCTGGAAGATGTCATGAATACAGAGACTTATAAGGTACGTTCTTGATTTATCACGATCTTTATTATTATTTTTTTAGTTCCCTATACTAGTTCTGCCCGCGGCTTCGGTTCGATTGAGATTGTGTAATGTGCACCTGCCATACCGTGAGACTTGGAACCAGGACTACTTGTCCACTATTGGTTAGCAATCATAATGCGTTACGAAGTGGTAACTAGCATGTAAATAAACATTGCTTAATGTACAGTTTTAGTATATTTCTAAACCGGATAAAAAAAATCAAATTATTTCGGATTAGTGTCTACAACCTTATATTCCAATTATTATCATTAATGTGGTTTTTATATATCATATATTTAACATGTATTGGCACTCGGAACAATAATCTATACTCTTTATTAATATTATGAAGAGGTAATGTTTGAGAGTTTGTGACGTTGTGATGTTGTGTCGTTGTAGGGGGTAATCTCAGTAACTACTGGTCCGATTTAAAAAATTCTTTCAGTGTTATATAGCTCATTTATCGAGAATAGTTGTAGGCTATATATCATCACGCTAAGACCAATAGGAGAGGAGCACCAATGAAGAATGTTTAAAAATCGGGTATTTCTTCCTCTTGGGAGCTACCGCTGCGTGTCAGCGTTATCCTAAAGTAAATATTCCACGCGAACGAAGTCGCGCGCAGAGGCTAAGTTATATACAATTTTGTAAAGTCTATTAATCAATCAGATGAGCAGCAAAATATCAGTAGTAGATGTATTCAGGCCGATATACTACGCGTCGTTAGTCTGAGGCAAGACGCGCATGCGCAACACCGACGGTAACGCTTACAAGAATATCGTGACGTGATATCATACATTTATCTCCTGCCAAAAATACTGCTACATTGCTTCGTCGTATGGAGTCATATTTTAAATGCGTTTTATTTGTTTATACAAATTGTAATTGTAACTGTATTAATCTATACTTCTATACTAATATTATAAAGATGTAAAGTCTGTGACATTGGAGAGGATAATTTCAGGAACTACTGGTCCGATTTGAAAAATTCTTTTAGCGTTATATAGCTCATTTATCGAGGATGGTTATAGGCTATATATCATCACGCTAAGACCAATAGGAGCTGAGTACCAATGAAGAATGTTTAAAAATCGGGTATTTTTTCCTCTTGAGAGTTTCCGCTGCGTGTTAGCATTAGCCCAAAGTAACTAACTATTCCAGAATGTTTAATTTTCATCATGAAACATTAATTACTCTTCAAGCGATAGTTACAATTACATGAACGTTAGTAATTGCTGTACTTAATAACTATATAGTACACTAGCCTTTGCCCGCGACTTCGTTCGCGTGGAATAAAGATTTTCTTTATTTCTTACACGCAGCCCAAGCTCTCAAGAGAAAAAAAATCCCCGTTTTTGAAGCATTATTGAATGATTTTTCAAATCGGACTAGTAGTTCCTGAGATTACACCTTACTACGTCACAAAACTCACAAACTTTGCCTCTTTATAATATTAGTATAGATATACGTTGGTACACTTCTTAAAAAAAAAAATTGGTCACAGGTAGCGAAAATAATCTTGGATAAATACGGGAGTCCAGAAGAGAGTACTAAATCGCTCAAGCCGTTCTCTCCAACACTGAGTGCCGCTGGTAATGGAACGAACTCACCGATACCAAAAGTTTCAGGTAGAATAATCAGTAGTATTTTTTTGGCAACCTTTTTTTTATATATATCATAAGAGGCAAACGAACAGGTGGGTCACCTGATGTTAAGTAATCACCGCCGTCCATAGACACCAGCAACACCAGGGGAGTTGCAAGCGCGTTGTCAGCCTGTGTTTGGGAGGGAGGAGAATGAGGAAAGAAGAGGAGAGGGGAGGGGAAGGGAGGTGGGTTTCCGGCGTTCGCACTGACCGAACGAAACACAACAATGCAAGCGCTGTTACTTCATGTCGGTTTTCTGTGAGAGGGTGGTACTTCCTCGAGCGAGCCGACCTATTCATGCTGAAACCAATAATAGCTTCAGCGTGGCACTACCATCTACTTCTACATTCTAGTACATTATTACTGCGATCGTCAATATTTGTCAACCGAGTAACGTGAATTTTTTCTTACATATTTTCAGTAATATAGAAAACATAGGTTACCACCTAGAGATGAGCGTAATCGATTACAACCGTAATCTGATTGAAAGTAATCATGATTACATTAATCTCGATTACAGTTAATCAAGATTACATTTAAACATGATTGTAGTGTAATCATTAATTGTGATTAAAGTAATCGGTAATCAAAATTATATGATTATATGTATTCAATATTTAAATAGTAGTTTAAACCGCTCTCCGTACCGTTCCGTTACCGTACTCGCTTATGAATAATTTCAAACATACCTGAAAGTCTAAAATTCATTGATTGTGATGATTAATCACTTATAATTGTGGTAAATTTAAATTGATGACAAAGATTGAATACAAATAAAGTTTATTTAAAGTCATCAAGATTGTATGTAATTACAGATTAATAATCATTAATCTCTCGTATAATTAATTTGTTGATTACTTAAGTTAATCTGTAATCATGATTGTAGATTACAATATCTAATCATAATCTTTAATCATTATTGTGATTACATTTTGCCCAACACTGGTACCACTTTACGTCCAAAGAGAGAGTACTGTTCACATACACGTTAAATCGAGGGAAGCCGCTAGCAAAAGCTAATAAGAAATATGTTTTTTACTTCGACAGCCGTAAGTCGGCTACCTTCGAAACAAATAACTCTCCCGACAACGCCTCTACGGAATAATAATATTAACATGGTCGCTTACACGAACACGCCGACTGCAATGTACAGAGGACCACGACTTAGAGTAAGTTATTTTTATATTCAATTAGTTGGCCCTGCGGACGTTGTCCCGCACCGATAATAATAAAAAACGGTGTCAAATTATATACCTACTCCTTACTCATGAATCAGTTTATCTACCTGGTGAAAACCGCATAAAAATCCGTTCGGTAGTTTTTGAGTTTATCTCGAATAGATAGACGTGACGGAAGACTGTTTTATAATATTGTTATCCAAGTGTTAGGTTAGTCGCTTACAGAGATGATATACAGGATATACAAGAGATGATAGTTCATGGTCACATCTAACATATAAAATAAAAATATCAAAACAAATACTAATAAACAACAAAGAGAACCTAGGTTAAAGTTTGATCTAAGACTTTTAAAAGTATGGATGCAAACATAATAAACTTAGGTGCAATGACCGGGACTAAAAGCTGCAAGAAGCTACCCGGAGTTGATAACCTTCGATAATAAAACGGACAATAAACCCTTTTGTTTTGTTAATCTCGTTCCCATGTTCACTGTCAAGTGAAAGTGTAGTTGTCCGATGGTCATTGACACTGTGCTTTAACACAGACGCGTAGAGGATTGCGTATAATTTTTGTATTTTTCTAGATTCGGTCAAATATTAAGCACCAATTTTTTTAATTGATTTAGAACGAGAATCGAGTGCAGAGTATCCCACCATAAATATTGCTTCTTTCTAAACTTTCAGCTTGTGTATTGATTACGATCAGAAAGACGCACGTAAACACATAAATCAGCTTCCAAGTTAAATACATACATACAGTCAATATGTAGATATGTTTTTTACGTCATAGAAGGCTAACAAATAGACGTGTGTCACCGGATGCTAAGTGATTACTGCCATCCATAGATGCTAGCAACTTGCCAGCCTGTGTTTGGGGAAAGGGTAACGGGACGGTGAGGAAGGAGGGGCGATGGAAGGGAAGTTGGTCCTGTGGCGCACTCACTGACCGAACGAAACGCAACAATACAAGCACTGTTACCTCACGTCGATTTTCTGTGGGTCGGGTGGTAGTACCCCGGACGAGCCGATCCATTCGTGCTGAAGAGCCAGTAATAGCTTCAGCGTGGCTCTACCACCCACAAAATTGTATGGTTGTTCCAATAATATCCAATTTTTTGCATTCTTTATATGGACAGTATACATATAACTCACGGAAAGCGTTCGTTTACGATGTCGCAAGTTTAACACTTTCTGTTCATCCATAAAGAGTGCTCAAACCGTCTATAATAGTATCCACTTGAATTATCTTAATTCCAAGTAGGAAGTAACTAAAAAAAATGCTTCCTCCTTCAGTCTGATCAACTTCCGAGGCCAATACCCGATAAAAATCGCTCGGCTCTCGATAAAGTTATCGAGTATCTACTAAGAGATGGACCCAATCAACGGATGGCGCTCATATGCACAGAGTGCTTCTCACATAACGGTATGTACTTATTAATATCTATCTATCTATCTATCTAATACCTTTAAACGAGCAATTCTTGTATATTTTTATGTTTATATATATTCAGGATCTCGGAAACGGCATCATCATGTAGGTAGTTTCGGGGACGATAAATCGATCTAGCTACATTTTATTCATAGAAAATTTTTTGAACTGAGTTTTCAGGCAATGAAAAAATATAGTTAGAATATGAAGGTAAATTTCACTACCGCTGTCAAAACAAAATTAGCTCAGATGGAAATCGGTTACTTCAAATTATTATCATTAGTTCTGATTTCACATATATTGGCACTCAGAGCAATAATTATATACATTTTTATAAAGTATATTGATCAACCAAACATATGATGGGCTGCACAAGCTCATTGCAAAATATCAACATTACATTTTTTTTTATGTCATAGAAGACAAATAAACAGACTGGTTACCTGATGTTAAGTGATCATCGTCGTCCATAGACACTAGTAACACCAGAGGAGTCACAAGTGCGTTGCCAGCCTGTGTTTGGGGGATGAAAGGAGGGAGGGGCGAGAGGAGGGCAGGTGGGCCTCCGGCGTTCTCACTGACCGAACGAAACGCAACAATGCAAGCACTGTTACTTCACGTGGGTGTTTCTGTGTGTCGGGTGGTAGTACCCCGGGCGAGTCGACCAATTTATGCTAAAACCAGTAATAGCTTCAGCGTAGCTTTACCACCTACGACACAGGCTTCTATACTACGCGTCTCCAGTCTGACGCATGCCACCTAAGTGCAATACCTTCGGTCACGCTTACTAGCGCGTCATGATGCGTAATTTATCTCCTGTCAGTTCTTTTCTGAACTGACGTGGTATTGTGTATTATGTCCTGGTGTCATCAGGCATGGCGATGATCGAGGAATTCGACTACGTGTCGTACGTTTGCGTGTACTGCGGCAGGTTAAACCCGGCCCGCAAGCAGCGACCCGCTGCGCCGCTGCTCTCCCCCGTGAGAGCATTACCGGACATACCTCGCCTATCTGTCACTGGTTAGAAACTACCCGCATTTCTAACCTACCCTCAAGTACTAAGGGGTCATTCAAGTATTACGTAAGCACTGATGGGGGGAGGGGGATCCTTGATTTGCTTATTTTTAATGACATAGGGGTTCGCGGGTCTGAATTGTGATTACGTCAGTAGTATTTATTTACTGAATTCTAACAGACTTGAATATACTTATATAAATGTTTACATAATTATGGGGGAGGGTTAAGAACATTGCTTACTTTTGCTGACCAGGCGGAGGGGTCGATCAGAAATTACAAAAACTCTGCTTACGTAATAGTTGAATGACCCCTAATAACAATATGGTTATTTTGCTTAAACAAATATCGCTATAATTATAACGAACCGACAGACACACTGCATACTATTATATTATAAGTAAAGAAAAATTGGTTGTCTGTAAGTTGCTTTACGGATGATAATTTTACGTGATAACGTCATAAAAAACATTAATAAAAAATTGTATACGTTTTATGAATATTGAATTGGATTGTTAAATACGTAAATATATGCGTTAAAAGCTGAACGCTTAGGCAGATAGCGCCTCTTTATAGCTTTGTTCCGCGCTCTCGTCTACACCGAGCGCTTTTTTTTATGTCATAGGAGGCAAACGAACAGGTGGGTCACCTGATGTTAAGTGATCACCATCGTCCATAGACACCAGCAACACTAGGGAAGGCGCAAGTGCGTTACCAGCCTGTTCTAGTAGGGAAAAGGTGAGGGGGAAGAGGAAGAAGGGGTAAGGAGGGATGTGGGCCTCCGGCGCTCTCACTGACCGAACGAAGCGCAACAATGCAAGCACTGTTACTTCGTGTCGGTGTTTCTGTAGGTCGGGTGGTAATACCCTGGACGAGCCGACCCATTCATGCCGAAACTAGTAATTTTTTTTTTTTTTTTATCGAAGCACGACATAGTGACTGCACTATGCCTGATGTTAAGCATAGTACAATCCAAAAACATCGGCAACCACCGAGAGACAGATTATCCATCGCCGGTCGCCGCTGTCATGCCGGCCATAATGACGAAAGTCACCCGGTACTGGATATGCACAGGCTGATCCCGAAACGCGACGCGCAGAAGCGAGTCACTATGATGGGCGTTTTCGCCATGTACATGGTGGTTGCGACCCAGTCGGGCTGTAAAACCCTACCACCCCGCTTTCGCCATTGCCTCGTTCGTTATTCAGCAGGGTGCACCACGTGCAGGTGAGGTTGGCTTGGGTGTCTCAAGTCTAAAGATGTTACTCGACACCACTTACACCACATAATTGCTTCAACGTGGCTATACCACCTACACGCCTAAACGGAACGTGACAATGAGTCATGGTTTTTCGTGCGTGCATACGGCGTTCATCGATTTATAAGGCGTTATCATGTCAAAAGTTGTAGATACGTTACCTACATGATATTTTGACAAAACAAATTGAACTATGACGGTTGTTTGTAAAGTCGGATTATCGACGATTAAGTGATATGAAAAAATTGATGAAAAATTATATATGTTTTATGAATTGAATAATTCTATATATAGATAGATGCTATACAAGCCGAACGCTTAGGTCGATCGAAGTTTTTCGGCAATCAATCTTTTAGATTATTACTGACATTGTCACGTAGTCAATAATATTACAAGCGTCGTACGATCATTTCAATATTAAGCGTCGTGTGAATCAATATTCTAACAAGATGGTGGATCTCTTGTTACAACCTTCCAGAGAGTTTTTGTGGCATGTCAGAATTTTATGCTCCGTGGTATTATTTTACAGTCACTTCACTTATGCACAATAAACTAACTATATTACATAAAACACCACCAAATTTACAGAATATAGTGTCAAAAAACACAACATTATGAATAAAATATAAAATCTACTACATGACAGACTAAAATCCCGCCAAAAACTCCATCGCGGCTCATTATGGCTTTGTTTCGCGCGTTCGCTCGTACCGAGCGCGAAAGCGGAACGTGACAATGAGTCATGCTTTGTAGTGCGTGCAGCCGGCAATCATCGATTTATAAAGCGTTATCACGTCAAAAGCTATATATATGTTACCTACACGCTATTTTGACATTATTTGAAAACAGCCCAATTATAATAAGTCTTTAAAAGTGTATATTGGGGTAGCAGATCGTATTGAACACGATTGTCAGGTCAGTATCACAGGTTGTGCCTCTGGTATTAGATATAGCGTAGCTCGCGTCTTCTCTTATACTTCTATATGAATTTTATATCAGATTATGATACTTTTGGGAGATGATTGTCCTTTATTTCCTCTAAATCTAAATTAGAATCCCCAAATTTTACTCATCAAACACCATAGCGTTAAGTATTGTTAGAGGGGAAGTTATCTTGAGTCGTTCGGAAGATAAAAGTAACTTGGACGACATTTCCATCTTATTTTTAAAATACACAATCGTCTTTTTCAATAACTGCTGTTGCCCGACAATGGGAGTTCCCCCTAAATTCAGGTGACTTTAAGGGTGAATTTATAGGAATAAAGTCAAACAAGGCCGTATGTTGCTATTTCATATCATTTTTTGATGTGTCAAAATAATGCAAAGTCCTTAAATTCCCCCTTCCAATGATTTTAATTTACGGGAAATCCCCTCATCGGGTAACACTGAACTGAAAGCGATCAATTTCTCTGTTGATTATACATTTTTCACTATTCCACGAAACATCGTGTCGATGTGATCTCCTTGAACCATATCGCAATAGAGTTAAAATCAAAGTCTTCATATTTCAGGTAATGGTGATGATTCTTCAACAGTCAGTTCCGCGACCGAGAGCGATGACGAAAATAAAATCAACGAAGTATCCAAAATCAGCGGTAAATGACATTTTTCCATTCAATTTAATAATTGTGTCGTGCCCGGTTTCCGAGATAGTCGGTTAAACCATCAGTACCTGGGTAACCGAGCCTACCTCGGTTCTTTAAAAAACATTTTTAATTAACATAAACTGTTAGGTTTATTACAAAAAATTACAAAAAATAAGTGGTATGGTTAATTGAATTTATCTCATAATTTTTTAAGTTCTAGGGTTTTGACTTAAATTACGTCTTTATAGCAAATTATTTTTTTTACAAAAGCTTTTATAAAATTTTGCCTTTATAACATTTTTATAAAAGTTGAAGAAGAATAGAAGAAACCATGATTTTAGAGCAAAAATCGAGTTTACATTTTTTTATCGACGAACAAATTGATAGATTAATTATAAGCTATAAGGGTTTTTAAGGAGGATGGATTCCTCTACAATTTTCGCCAATGGTCTATTGAATAGCACGCAATATCAGCAAGATGTAGATAATTAAAAAAAAACGTGTTAATTAAATGGGAAAATTTCAAATTAATTCAGCGAATATTAAAACTTTTAATTAAGAGGTCATATTTAGTCGTATTTTTTTTTAAATATGTTTTGAGCAATATTTTGGATCAATTGAGCGAGAAAAAAAATCCTCTCAAACGAAGCACCCTAATATGTTAATTTTCTAGAATTATTTAAATGTATTATGTGTTTTACTAACTATGGGTTATCTTCACTAACTTATATCTCCCTATCAACCTCCGTTCGCCTCACCCGATCACACTTTTCGTAACGCATTCACCAGCTTACTCCCCAAGTCAAGCGTGCGTAAAGAAGTTTTACTTCAGGTGTGTGGTCTAAAGCACTTGTTTTTTTTATTCTACTAAATCGTTTAGGGTATTACAAATAGACATACCGACGCTCTATTTATATAGCTACTTGATCTTTACAGATACAGAAGTCATACCGGATCGACCTCCTTCCCCTATGGAAGAAACGTTGAAATCCGCTGAAGAAAAAAAAGAAGACTGAACGACTAATAACGTCCAAGACTTAAGTATTTATTGATTTAACGATATTGAAGTATAATTTCGAACGATTGTAATCCAATTAACCCATATATCTAACATGAGAAGAATGTCCTAGACCGTTCCAAGATCTGCTTTTCAATTCCTTTGAAGTTTTGTTAATAGCATTATGTGTTTTTCCGATTCGAATAGTCTTGAAATGTGTGCAAAATTCAGCTTTAGAACTGCTAAATAAAGCAAATATACTAATCTTAATCCTTAGGAGATCTAAACTTAGTTAGTTATTACTGCGACCCTTTTTGAGTTTGGCTTAAAAATATGCAAAAATAGTGACCACTTAAAATCAGACGGATCTGAGCTTTTTGTATATTAAAAAGTGATTGGTACAATATTCAAAGAGATGGTACTTCATGGTCACATTTAACAAGTAAAATGTTACTAATATCAAAACAAATATTAATAAACTATAAAGAGAACCTAAGTTACAGTTTGTTCTAAGGCTTTCAAAAGTATGGAAACAACCGTAATAAATTTAGATGCGATAACCGGTGCCGAAAGTTACAATGGGCGACCTAGAGTTAATAACCTTCGATAATAAAATGGACAATAAAATGTTATGTTCGTGTTTAGAAAAAAATATCCTTTGTTAGTTCGTCTTTCAATTTACCCGACGGTCATTGACACTGTGCTTTAATATAGACGCGTAGAGGATTGAGTATGAATCTTGTATTCCTCTATTTAATTAGGTAAAATATTAAGCACCTATTTTCTAATTGATTTAGAACGAGAATCGGGTACAGAGTATCCACTATAAATATTGCTACTGTTTAAAGTTACACCTCAGGGTGACTGGTTGCAATATTCAAGGACATGATAATTTATGGTCACATTTAACATACGAATTAATAATAGCAAAACAAATACTAATAAACAACAAAGAGAACCTTAGTTAAAGTTTTTTCTAAAACTATTAAGAGTATAGATACTACGCATAATAACCATTGATAAGGGTACAATATATGGTCCTTTTTTCCCCATCACACTTTTCTTGGCTTAGACAGACAAAAGTACCATAGTACGAGGTACTGCTCGTTGTAATATCACTGTCATTATTTTGTCAAATTAATTTTATATTATTTTCATAGCATAATATATCGAATGGTTTTATGATAAATTTCGAGCGATGGACATCACTATTTTCCAAAATCGATAAAATACCAACACATGAAATGTCATTTCGCTCTATGGAATTAAAAATTGGGATGTATGTATATTTGGTTATCGATACAATAACATTCCATTATCGTATAACATCGAATTGTCTTTTTTATCAACATAGATCTTATGAACAGGGATATACTGTAATAGGATAATATCAATAAATTATTATTTACGATTATTTCATTAAGACGTGATTTTCTAGATAAAAATTCTACAAATTAGTTAATTGTAACGCCTTTCAAGTTTACTTTAACTTGCATCATATTTTATTTTCCACTCACCAGCTCCTTTGTTTAATATTAATTCGGTCTTTCCAATAACTTTAGCAATGTAATTTCAACAAATGTTTAGACTATATAGGCCAATAGTTCCGAAAGTGCTCCAGGGGTCCACGGGAGACTCGACGGGGGTCTACGTTGGCCTGACAAAAAAGGGAGGGGGTTCACAATTTATAAACGGAGTCCACCAAGATTTATCGGCTTTCGATAATGTAAAGTGATTAACTTGCGTATTCCATATTCAGTATAACGTATGTTTACTTGCAAAGCTCGCTGAACGCTTGTTCAGACGTACAAAAGGACGAAATACGACTTTCGATGTGTTTGTCTGCTTGCAGTCTTTCATGAATTTGTGTCATATTTACGTACACTGACTCACGTGAACCCAAATTTCCAAAGTTACATCTAATCTTCAGATTGATTGGCGAGTTTTGGGTATATGGTAGAAATATAGCTCAAGGGAGCACCGGAAACCAGTTAAATTTTGGAAGTGATCTATGAGGAAAAATGTGGGAACCTCTGATGTAGGCGAATGACCTAAATGAACGCCCACATGGCTTGCTTAGTGCTTAAAATGGTTCTCGTTAAATAAGGTGGTAGAGCCACGCTGATGTTATAACTGGTTTCAGCATGAATGTGTCGGCTCGTTCGGGTTAGTATCACACGACACAAAACTGAAATAATAGTGCTTGCATTGTTACGTTTCATTTCAGTGAGAGCGCACTTCTCCCTCCCCCTCCCCACAAATACAAGCTGACAACGCACTTGTGACTCCTTTAGCGTTGTTGGTTTTCTCATTGTTGCTCCGTTCCTATTGATCTTAGCGTGATGATATATACCCTATAACCATCCTCAATAAATGAGCTATGTAACACTGAAAGAATTTTTCAAATCGGACCGATTACCCCCTACAACGTCACAAACTCCCAACGTCACAAACCCACAAACTTAACTTCTTTATAATATTAGTATAGATCAGTGACGGGCAAACTTTTTTAATGGCGGGCCACAAATTTTAAGCTGGCCGGAGCTGGCCCGCATGCCGTACTTTGCCCATCACTGGTATAGATAATCTATTCCCGGGGTCTTCCATTTATATATATATAATTTTGCCCGGGTATATGTTTACAACTTCATACTTACACTTAGTATACCGTGCGTGCCTTATGTCCGGCACGTTTATCCATACATTTACATTTCTTGTTATACATTTTACTTCTCATTCTAAACGAGGGTTCAATATTATTCATTTTGGTAATAACAATAATAATTACGGTTATATTCAAATTATCTTACATGCATTAAACGTAAACATACATCGATCGTTATTTATAAAATCACATAATAGACATAAACACCATTAAATATCAAAAAGTAAATACATAAACATGACTACTCATCATAATACACAGAGAAATATTTACATACAAAAGAGATAGGATGTCCGTAACAATAGCTAGGGTTGTATATCTGTATCAGTTTTTCCCAACGTAGGGCCTACTCCCCACAGGTGGGCAGTTTGATAGTTAAGAGGGGCAATTTAAAAATGGACTCGACACGACTTTAACCCTTTCGCTGTGGGTTATTTAAATGCAATATTACATAACGGTGATAAATTTAACAAAAAACACATTAAAAAATGCTCTAAATTATTATCAGGTATAATTTCGTTTGACGTTTACCAAAATAGCAATTGGGTAATTAAGAGTCGTCAAGTAAGTTTTCATTATATGTTTTGAAATTTTACTTACGATGTTTTGATAGCGATTTCATAGTGATTTCATCCTAAAACTTATTTATATTTCCTAAGGGAACAAAACGATTTTTAAAGGTTAATAAGATTTTAAGGGAGGCATAAACGTTTTAGAAATGTCAAGGTGGGCATGGCCTAAAAAAGGTTGGGAAACACTGATCTATATGGTTACTATAGCGATACTTTCTCTAAAATTCAAGCCAATCCATAGCTAATTATATTAATTTGATTGATGTATTTTAGATTATTCTATTATATTATAACACTAATTTTTACTAAATATAACAGAATATATACAACGAATACTTATACGAGGTGAAAAAAAAAAGATTTATCTACTTTAATTATTGTTGAAAGCAGATTTAAGATTTTTATAAATCCTCCTTCAGAAAGTTTAAGAAATATTATTGATATTATAATTTTTAAATAATGCAGTATTTAGGCTAGTTACTTAAATAGAAGCATAATAGAAATTTATGTATTATAAGTATTCGAAAGGTTTTATTTGATATAGATATTAAAATATATTGTTAGGAATTTTTGTAACACTTATTGATTATTAAAACCAAAACTAGCCAATTTAGATAAACATTCTAACTAATTCTAACAATGAATCATCACTTTCTAAATAAGACGGCCACGGAAAGAGTGAGTCTACACGACAAGCGCTGCCCCTTATATGGGCCGTTCGCAGTATAATTACCCGACATTAAAACATAACATGGTCCAATGGCGTCTCAGGCCATTAGTAACACCTCCGACATGGTCTACAGTAGGTCATTAGTAGTACGGAGAGTGCTAACAATATATATATCACATATAATCGATTCTAGAAATCAAATTCGCATCAAATATTACTTCGATAGTATAGAAATAGTATATGTATATTACACATTCTATATAAAAACCTAAGATGCACTATCAACTGCTCAAAACCATCCGCATAAAATGAGTACACAATTGAGGATTGTGCGCACATTTCAAATAGACTCGTCACTCACGTCTTTGAACTTTTTGTACACTGTGTAGTAGTACTTACTACGCTATTGACCCAGCAAGGTCTTAACATCTTCACCGGACTACAATGTAGTAAGAACAACTTTATACAATTCGCATAAGGTTCAATTTACAAAAACATAAGTTTATACTATAGATACTTAGGTGTATCGGTGAGTTTTTGGGGGCAGTTGTTTTTTAACCTAAATTTTGTCAACCAATATTTCAGATTATTACTGCCATTGTTGTGTATGTAATAATATTACAAGCATCGTGTGATTATTTCAATGTTCCAACAAGATGGTGACTTCTTTGTTAGAATCATCCAGGTAGTTTTTTTGGCATCTCTGAATTTAATGCTCCGTGGTATTATTTTCCATTCACTTCACTTATGCACAATAAACTAACTATATTACGTAAAACACCACCAACTTTATAAAATAACTCAAGATTATGAATAAAATATAAAATTCACTATATGACTAAAATCCAGCCAAAAACTCCGGGGACGGTTTTGAGCGTTACTTTGATTCGAGACTGCGCATCTTGGGTTTTGTTTTAATGGTATTATGTTAAATGTATAATATCTAATCTCTGTTAGTGTACGAGAAACAGCTATCGATATATTACGAAAGTGTAGGTAACGGTCGCAATCGATCGAAGTCGAACGATGACAGATAGGGATGTGATTGAATAGGAAAAAATATCGATTAAGTTGGGGGTCTTTGTTTTTAATATTACTAGTTGTGGATAGTTATTTATATATTAGTTGTTCTAATAAAAATACATGCATATTTTTTCTCTTAGGATTGTCTATACGTCATATTTAATTATGTTCGTTTCCTAATTTTAGAATAAATAATCCCACTTTTGTTCTAGGCACGTATTAACGCTAAAACTAATCAAATTAACAAATTTATCCAATATTTTCTATGGTAACTTTTGTAGTTAGTGTTTTTAAATGGCTTTTAAATTTACGACAAATAATTCAGAGGCAGTGTTTTTTGTACAGGTTTTAAATTGAAAGAAATCATGAAAAAAATGTGGAAGGTTTTTTTGATTGAGAAGTTTCCAAAGTTTCCTTTTGTGACGTAATTTATCCTTAGAATTCAAGTAATGAGGCACCCCTTTGTCGTGGGTCATTTGGTAAGTATAATTACCACAAAATATGTGTCGGGGTAGAGATAAAATGATGTCCATATAGAAGAATGCCGTCATGGTTATGATTTGATCGATCAATTAACGAGAAACACAACAATGAATATAGTTACGACGAAATTATCCGTAGGTGTGACTAGCTGTCTGAGCGAGTATGCCCAGTATCTAATCGTCGGTCGCCTTTTAAGGCATCAATACTTATACTTCCATACGCGATACTTCCAACCAATGGCGTCTCGCACCGGTGTGAATAATGAACAGCCGATAACTTCAACTAATGGGTGTTTGAGGTCACTACTAGTTCTCCCGATATAGTCAATAACACGGTACACAGGTCAATAGTAGCTCCACTGGATATAGTTTTGTACTTTTTTTTCAATTTTGATATCTTAACCATTTAAAATGTAATCCTAAAGATATGTATTTGTCAACAACTGTTTTCTCGATATTATTTAAAATCTAGTTGCAAATGTTTACCTCCTTTTTTATATAAAATATTGTATTAAATCGTGCCTTTTAGTACGTTTTTGCTAGAATTTCAGTTGGAAGTTTTATTTATCGATATTCTTGCTTTGAAAATGTTTATAAAAACACGTGCTATTAACATAATTTATATTCTAATTGCTTATCTAGTCAATTCGATGTTTTCATTCATTAAATATCACTGATTATAATTCATAATGCATTTAAAATTGACATACAAGATATTAATTCGATTTGGTGTTTTTTTTTAAAGCATTTGTACCCTTCACATTCTTAATAAGGTTTTTTAATATAAATTAATATTTCATTCTAGCTATGCTAGAAAACTTTGGTGACTTTCGACGTGATGTAGTAATTTGCCGACTTTATCTCGGTTTTTTTAACGAAAACTGTCGATTAAGGTTATGTTCTTTTAATTTACTAATGAAAATAGAAATTTCTTGGAATTCTTATGAGAAAGTCGATGTTAATTAAGATCAATTCCTATATTCAAAAATTACATAAAAATAAATTATATACTTTGTCCTTGACGTCGATTTTTTTAAATGTTTTTCGGTAGTCATTTTTTTGGGAGACGTATGTGATACATTTTTTATAGACAACAAGGAAAATAAATGATTATACTATAATATAACACTAGCAAGGCACTTACTTTACTGGTTCAGAATAATTATAACACTTAGTATTGAAAAAAAACGGCACATGTTCCTCTCTTTGGACGGAATTAGAGGCTTTATTGTTTTTTTACTGCTTAGATTTTGTTTTTTCGTTAAGATACAATTAAGTTAATCATTTGTATGAATTATGCGAATTGTTTTAATTTTTTTTTTTGTTGGTGTAAAAATCATGGCGGTATAGAGTAAATTTGCGAACTGAAGAATTCTCATTAGAATTATATTGTATATAATGCGAGTCAAGTGAATAGTGTTTGTTAAATTTGTTATTTATTGCTTTTAATGTTAATTAGCTATTTTATAACGGAACTAATATACGATTTTACCCAGTTCTTTTTGTTTTATTTCATACTAGCCTCTGCCCGCGACTTCGTTCGCGTGGAATAGATACACTAACACGCAGCCGTTCTCAAAAAGAAAAAACATACCGATTTTGAAAAATCTTTCATCTGTGCTCCGCTCGTGTTGGTCTTAGCGTGATAATATATAGCCATTCTCGATAGATAAGCTATATAACACTGAAAGAATTATTCAAATCGGACTAGTAGTTCCTGAGATTGCCCCCTAAGTCACAACATTACAAACTTTACCTCTTTATAATATTAGTATAGACTAGCAATGCCCGCGACTTTATTCGCATGAACCTCTATATAAGAGAACGGCGATTAATAGTGACCTGGGTTTTGGTGGGATCTTAGTCTGTCATGTAGTGGATTTTATGTTTTATACATAATCTCATATTATTTGACTCTATATTTAGTAAATTTGGTGGTGTTTTACGTAATATAATTAGTTTATTGTGCATAAGTGAA
>JACEII010000073.1:2416338-2488104 GCA_014332785.1 Antheraea mylitta | reverse complement strand
GGCCGTACAATAATCTACTAGTAGTAATTTGACCATTACCATTTGACAATGAAAATATTGTTCATTTGAGGTTCAACTACATGAAAACTACTAAACGTATTGGCATAGACGTTTTTGACGCGCAATTTTTTGTATTTGACCATTGACCTTTATACAGTAAATCATCAGTTAGTAATATAAAGTATTGTTAACTAAAACTTACAGCATTCCACAAATATGTTTTCAAGTGTAATAATTTTTGTTTCGCCCGCTATTTAATTTCCACGCTTGTCAATGCAGGTTCTTCTGTAAAAAAACCCACATAGTAATCGACTGTTTAGAATAATCAAATTTTATTACCTATATACCAGGTGAAATGTTAGACACTCGCAGTATTTTAGGACATGCCCCTTCATGGTAACATTTAACATATAAAATAAAAATATTAAAACAAATACTAAAAACAACCAAGAAAAGCCAACTTAAAGTTTATTCCAAGTCTTTCAAAAGTATAGCTACAAACGTGTAAATAAAATAATAAACCTAAGTGCAATGACCGGTGCCTAAAGCTACAATGGGCGACTCGGAGTTACTAACTTTCGATAGTAAAATGGGCAATAAACCCTTTTGTTTGTTTCTGACGTTAACGTTCCCTTTCAAATGAATGAAGAAATCACTCGACGGTCATTGTCACTATGCTTTAATATAGATACGTATGAGATTGTGTATAATTTTTGTATTTTTCTAGATAATTAAATCAAATATTAAGCACCTATTTTTTAAATTGATTTACAACGAGAATCGAGTGTACATTGTGCTCCATAAATATCGCTACTGTCTAAACAGTCACCTGGTATAGAAACAGGTAATTATTTGTTCGTTTTCTATGTCATATCATACTTTCGATTGCAATAAAACATTCTGAATTTGACCTTCGAGATTTTAAATTCGAAAGAACAATCAAACACATTTTTTTTTATTAAATTTATAGTTTAATTTTATTACGATATTCTTGACTTTTTACTAACGAGCCCGGCAGACGTTGTCCCGTCTTAATTAAATTAAAAATCCTTAACAAATTATACATCAAAATTTCCCAATGCCACCACTTTATCTACTGCTGAAAACCGATTCAAAATCCCTTCAGTAGTTTTGAGTTTATCGCAAACAGACAGACAGAGAAACGCGGGAGGAGACTGTTTTATACTATGTAATGATAATGATTGATACATGAATTAATTTTCGCTTTTTCCTGTTTTATTGTTCGTCTTTTGTTTGTCATATGTATATTTACCGAAATTTACTTTCATATTGTAGCTATATATTTTCATTTCCTGAAATCTCAGTTAAAAAAGTTTTCTGTGAATAAAATCTAGCTAGATCGATTTGTCGTTCCCGAAACGTGAACCTACATACTAAGTTTCACGGAAATAGATGACACAGTTTCTGAGATCCTTAATCTAGCTAGATTATATTAGAGAATATAAAGGTAAATTTCGCCGCCGCTGTTAAAACAAAAATAGCTCAGAGGGTAATTGGTTGATTCGAAAATCCGTCTAACCCCAGTTCGAATCCGAGTGACAGCAACAGAGATATTTATTTTAAATATATTTTTTTTTATGAAACATGCTAATTTTGTGAGGCAAACTTAACAGTTTATTTAAATTTAAAAATGCTTTTAAAGAACCGAGCTCGAATCGGTCGTCCAGGTACTATTGTTAATTGTGTAATTTATATTAATATGTTAAAGCGTTTTAAGTTTTCAGTATAGTGTGCTCCTTCTTATTATTCATCGAACTATACTATAGACTGTTGTATATTCACATTTGTATATAAAATGAAAATAATATGCTGTATTCCAATATTATAGAAATAACAAGAACAACCTCAAATATTTTACGAATACTAAACTCGTATTAATAAATAAGGCATGATGACTCATCGATGCGTGGGATAACTTTCACACTCTAACCGATCCGTGTATCTTAAAACACAGAATTTCTATACTCTACCTCTTAAACTTAATACAGATAATAAAATCTAAAATTTAATTACAAAGAAGCTTACCTAATGAGCTACTTGCATTGCTGGAGACGTCGCAATCTGGATCGTACGATTAAGCTTTCCTAGTTTCTTCTGGTGTCCCATACTTGTCCAAGATCGGTTTGGCTATCTGTAAGAATATATTGAAATAGAGAATTTTTTAGACGCATTGAACAGTACACAGATGCTAACCGTCAACGTCCAAAGTTTAACGGGTAGAGAGCTCGTCAATATATTAAATCACTTAGTCAATAATTTATTATAAAAGAAAGGATTCTTTTTTATATCATAGAAGGCAGACGAACAGATGGGTCACCTGATGTTAAGTGATCACCACCATCCATAGAGACTTGCAACACCAAGGGAGTTACAAGTGCGTTACCAGCCTGTGTTAGGATGGGGGAGAGGGAGGGAAGGAGGAATGAGTAGGGGAGAGTAGGCGGGTCTCCGTCGCTCTCACTGACCGGACGAAACGTAACAATGCAAGCACTGTTACTTTACGTCGGTTTTCTGTGTGTCGGGTAGTACAACCCGGAAGAGCCGACCCATTCATGCTGAAACCAGTAATAGCTTCAGCTTGGCTCTACCACCTTGAACCTTAAAAATACCTTTTAAAATTGGTATTTGTTTATTGTTCATTTGTCTTCCGCTGCTTGTGTCTGTCTGTCAGTCTGTTTGCGATAAACTCAAAAACTACTGAACAGATTTTCCTGCGGTTTTCACCAGTAGATAAAATGATTAATGAGGAATTATACTTCTTTTGGCGCGTTAGGGAAAAATGATGAGAGTAAATTTTTACGATGCGCGCGCACACTGTCACGAAAAGCCGAAACCCTGAAGTTATTACGATGCGCGCGCACACCGTCACGAAAAACCGACGACCTGAAGTTGGCGATAGTCAACATTTTGTTTTTTTGTATTTGTTGTTTGTATAACTTTGTGTTAAAACTCTCTATTAAATACCTTTTTTCTATTGTTAATGTCGTTTTTTCTACAAACGTAGAATAAGGCGAAAGATAATTGTTTTTAAAAGATTTTTATCTTGTTAAACCAAAGAAGTATAACTTCTAACGCGTGTACATAAGTTCACACACACTTTTTTTATTTCAGGGCGGGATAACGTCCGCTGGGCCTGCTAGTACCTTATAATTTTCACTGTCCATTACATCTTCAAGTAATCTTCTCTTCTCTTGTCTCAATTCTTTTAATTTAGTCTTGTTATTTATCAGCCACCATTTGTAATACCAGGATATACATGACTGAAGGGGCACCAATCTGGAATGATTGTTTCGATTGTCAATTTTGATGTAAGACATCTATAGGCGGAGGGTAAACCTGATTGTTGGCGTGGCGACGCAAAACACGAACATTGCACTATTAACGAAATACTCAAAAACATTTGCAACCCTATCTGTATAGATTCAAACTGTTTTGCAGGCCAGAATTATAACTTCGCGTCATGACGTGCTAGTAAGCATGAACAACCGTATTGCGCTTGCGCGGCTTGCGTCAGACTAGCAACGCGTAGTATATGAACCTGCGTACATCTAATATTCATATTTTGTATCAAGATTATGCAGCCCATCATATTTCTAATGAATTAATAAGCCATATATAAAGTGTCTAATTGTTATTCGGCGTGCCAATAAATGTGTAAGAGATAATTTCAATTTACAAATTATGGAATTTTAATAATTCACACTATAATTAATTAGAGATGGTAGAGTCACACTGAAGCTATTACTGGTTTCAGCATAAATGGGTCGGCTCGCCCCCCATACTACCACTTGACCCACAGAAACACAGATGTGAAGTAACTGTGCTTGTTATATAGCTCATTTATCGAGAAAGGTTATAGGCTATATATCATCACGCTAAGACCAATATGAACGGAGTATCAATAAAGAATGTATCAAAATCGGGGATTTTTCCTCTTGAGAGCTTCCGCTGCGTGTTAGAAATAAAGAAAATCTTAGTTCCACGCGAAGGAAGTCGTGGGCAGATGCTAATATGATATAATAAGTATTTATAGCTAAATGTGCATTCAGCACAACTTTCTGCAGAGTGGATATAAAATTTGGCAAGTACTGTACGTCCATTTCCTACACAATGCATATTGTTTACGTGATAACGTCTTATAAATCGATGAACGCTGGCAGTACGCACGAAAAAGAATAACTTATTGGTATGTTCCGCCTGAGCCGAGCGTGTAAGCGTGAGCGCGGATTAAGCGATAGAGAGGCGTGATCAGCCTAAGCGTCCGAGCTATTATTGTAAATTTATTGGCAACGCTAGTTAAGAACGAGAGGAAAGGGATAGTATTTAGACTTGATACATGCAGATCCCTTTATTAGTCACTGATATGTACATTAAGTACCATGCGAACGAAGTCGCGGGCACAGCTAGTAAGTAGTAAAATACATTATAATCAACTTTAAAAATGTCACTCTGTATTTTTGTATGAACATCCATTACTATAATAGTACTGCGTTCATGATAAAACCTCTTTAAGAAAATCATAAAGTATGTATTTGATTAGCATTTAGTCTTTGTTTCATTAGAATCGGTCGACTCTATTAAAAGTTACTGTAATTTTAATGACGACGCTACTTAAGTAAGAGAGAAAAGTAGATAGTAATGAAACTTAGCCGGTGTTATTACAAAAAAATTAAATACGTATTAAATACTTGCTTTAAAAAAGTTCCGTACTTGATGTACCGCGCTCGTCCAAGGCAAGTTCGTGTTATCCTTTTTTCGCAAGTCCGACCTAACCTAACCAAAGCGAGATAAAGGAGCAAGATGGCGAACATTCAGCGACCGCGGTGCATTTAATACGTAACCTTTTTAAAACAAGTATTCAATACGTATTTAACTTTATTGTAATAACACCGAATACATTTTTTTTAATAAGGTTCCACATGTACAAAATCGCGGGCGCAGCTAGTATAAAAATATATTTGACATTTATTTCGTGGTTATTTATGTCATGACGCTATGAATGTTGATTTGCACTCTAGATGTTTTAGCTACTAAGTCAAGTTAACGGTTTTTTTTATCGGGATTTCAGTCTGTCATGTATTGGATTTTATATTTTATTCATAATCTTGTGTTATTTGACTCTATATTGGGTAAATTTGGTGGTGTTTTACGTAATATAGTTAGTTTATTGTGAATAAGTGAAGTGAATGGAAAATAATACCACGGAGCATGAAATTCTGAGATGCCACAAAAACTCCTAGGACGGTTCTAGCACGGGATCCACCATCTTGTTAGAATATTGATTTACACGATGCTTAATATTGAAATGATCGAACGACTCTGGTGATATTATTAACTACGTGACAATGGCAGTAATAACCGGAAAGATTGATTGCCAAAAACAAAGTTAAAAAAAAAGTCAAGTTAACAAAATATAATATATATACTCACAGACTTGCCAGAACAAGGAACGGCAGCGCGTAGAGGAACGATTCCAACCAGCTGTAATTGTCCACAGGCAAGAACAAGAACAAGAGGATAAACAATATAGTAAGTACAAAGGATAAGGATTTGTTAAACTTCAACAGCCGCTTGTAAAACAATTTCTTGCGTTGTTTATCTCTCTCTATATTGTTTATGTCAGTATGAAGGCGTTCTAGCTTATCCGTTCTATACCTGCGCTGTAAAAAAAAGATATTTGATGTGATAAATCGATTAAATTAAATCAATGAACGCCGGCTGCACGCACTGCAAAGCATGGCTCATTGTCACATTCCGTCCGAGCCGAGCGTGTAAGCGTGAGCGCGGAACAAACGATAGAGGCGCGATCGGCTTGTAGGGGGTAATCTCAGGAACTATTTAACCGATTTTGAAAATACTTTTACCAATAGAAGGCCACGTTATTTATGAGTGTTACAGGCTATATATTAACCAGAAAAATAAAAAGACTTTATTGTGGTAGTTGGATTTGCAAAGTAAGTTGGAAAAGCGGTCGTACGAAAATGTTTCCTACGAACGCTGCCTTAACGATAAAAGATATATGATTGACTTCTAGAGAAAAGTTGTAGAGCTTGATAATACTTTAAAAAAGTCACCGACAGCATATGCCTAACTTGTATATTTAAGTCACAAAAATAGTTTTTTTTTTATGTTTACTATCCAACGAAGTGGGCACGGGCGACTAGTATAATATAATACGTATTTATACCCGACTTTAGTGTAGTGTTCTGTCAATCTATATACAGAGCGATTAAAAAGATTAACAATGACGATACCGTCGTATCTTGTAGATACAAATAGATATGTATTAAATGTAGCTAAAATTGCCCTTTGTCCATACTTAATATTATAAAGAGGTAAAATATGTGAGTTTGTGGTGTTGTAGTGCAGAATCGCAGATACTTAGCATACTCTATGAGGCGCGCATTCAAATCGCTGTTCAATGTACTAAATTACGGAGCAAAGACCAGTGTTGCCGTTTAAGAAATAAAAAAGTCTCCAGACGTTAATTAAAAAGTCGCTAGATTTTAGAAAATACATAAAAAATCCACCAGAGGTCGGTAAATATCTCATAATATTCCATGGTAAAAAAGATAGTGAAAATACTATACTACGAATACTTCACTATGATAGAACGAACAAAAGGCTTTAATTAGATTAGTTATAACGTTTTATCACGTTATAACTCTTCTTGCTGTTTTCATTCTGGTTGACCCCGAGATCGAACGTCATTCTGGTAGGCCAATACCAAAAACAACATCGGCAATTCATATTGTTACCAGTAATTACAATTAATTTAGTACCAAAATACTTAAATATTTTAAATATTCAATTAGTCGCTAGAAGTCGCTATTTATTTTTTAAGTCGCTAGATTGAAAAAAAAAAGACGTTAAACATGACCAAAACCCGCTAGATCTAGCGACAAAGTCGCTAAAACGGCAACAGTGGCAAAGAGCATTATAATAAGTATTATACAGAAGTACGGAGTCTGCCCCACAGTTAAATCTCATAATAATGGTAACATATAATTTTAACATTCCAGATTTAACTGTCAACACACATACGAGTATATCAAATACCGGCTACTACAAATAATAACGTATATCTAACTTTTCTTATACAAAGTCCAGAACATTCACTCGCCAATCAAAAGTTTTTCTTATATAGTTTAATGATACTCACCTTTAATCTTGATGTTATCTGACCCATATTCGCTTCAAATTATATTATCTAGTTAAAACTCTTTAATTAATATTCCAAATATTATTAAGTTTAATACCAATCACTTCATAGTACGCAGAGCACGTACTTTGTAGTTAGTGAACACAAACTATTTGTGAATGAATACCACAGAGTACATCCGTTATATACCAAGACCTAAGAGTGAACGGAATGAATGAAATTACTATACAAAAGAACAATATTCTGTAAATTTATATCTTATGGAATCCCCGGTAAATTAATATATTCAGCATTGTTGCCAGAAGTCGAAATCATAATTCCTCGAATTTAACTCAAGATCTCCTAAAATTTACTTTTTGTTGTAAAACTCCATATATATGTTTATATTTATAATCCTTTACGGTATTTTAAAAATAGAAACATAAAAGATTAAAACAACAAATGAAATAAAATTATCAAAAGTAACAATTTAAAAGAGAATTTAGTCAAAAATAATTGTCTTGTTTTTGTTTTAATTTCTTTTTATCGAGTAAAAGTTTATTTGCAAACTCTCTGTTCGTAAATTACTTATATTTTGAAAGAAAGTAGAAAGCATGGTCAAATTATCTATGATTATAAATATATTTGCATAAATCGCCAATATCATCAGGTATGTCCTAGTAAGCACAGAAGAACAGAATTAGCTAGTCGCTATTATTTAAGCCCTATGCTCTATTAACAAAATCAAAAAAACTTTCAATATTTATATTTTATCATAATTTACTCGTTAGCAGGCTTTAGGCAATCGTATAATAATTACCAGAGTATATATTTTGAGAACTAATGAGTAGATAAATAAAAAATAATCGAATTTCATTATTCAACTTTTTATACTTAAAATTAAGTTTATATAGATCCTCAAATTTTTAGTCTCCAAATCTTAACTAATATAATAAATGCAAGAGATTTTGTTTATTTGTTTTAAATTAAATTTTACATACACGTTGTCAAGAGTACCAATACAACAAGGACTCAGGGTTATCCAAAAGAAAATACTGGTGCTCAAAGCATATTTAAAGTTAACAGAAGCAAACTATGAGCAATAGCTAGGATTTTATAAAGTAGAAAATATCAAATGTATAAAAGCCATTTACATGTTAATAGGTCTTCATGTCAACTACAGAATACATATAGAATTATTTATATGCAGAAACAAAGAAAAAGAGAATTAGTTCTATTGTTTTTTTTTTTCGAACTGACTACGCTTTTGGCCTGGTAAGGCCTTAACAGCTTCACCGGACTACTAAGGTGAGCATTTAATTACTACCACAAGGCTGCACGGCACACCTCGGCTTGGACTATTGCCTAGTTTATGCAATTCACGATCTAACTGAGCTAACATAAGCTAAGCTACATATCCATACATATATAAGTTAGTGAGATATATATGTATACCAAGCATATATACCTGAATAACTCTTGTATATATTTCGTGTCATATATATTTTTAAATGTGAACTAATCCAGTTTGATAAGGGAAAAAATCCTTACACTTCCATGTGTAAGCATGTGTGTGTGCACGTGTGTGGAGGTGATATGTGTAATAGTCGTATTGTCATTTTAGAGTTATATGTGGGTATATTATATTGATAGGTATGGATAAACACAACATTTTCTATGAAATTATTATAAAACTTCAATAAAAATCAACATATGCCGTTTTCGAATAGATAATGATATTACAAATTTCTTGCAATTATTTCAATAAACTAACAAAATGGTGACAATCTTGTTAAAAAAAATCTGAAGTCAGAATTTAGGCTCCTTGGTATTATTTTTGATCCACTTCACTTATGCACAATAACCCAACTGTATTACGTAAAATGCTAACAATATTACAAAATATGGAGTCAAATAACAAAGATTACGGATAAAATATAAAATCCATTGTGTAACATTCGAACATTCTGCAAAAATGCTCAAGGATTATTATTGGCAGCAACAATTCAACGATTTGGAGTATTTTTTAAACAAATCATCAATATATTCTTAATTATCTATAACACTCAAATTTCACATATTGGTTGTAAATATTTATATATCCTTTTTCATTAACAATTTACAGCATAATAAAAACAATTGAATGAAATATAACATTTCAAAATTACATAAATTAAATATACTTGTGATACACATGATAATATAGTGGTTATAGGCACTCATTATGATTACGTGATGTTTATTACACATCAAATAACTTCCTCGTTTACAACATTACTCTTTACACTATTAAATAATATTCCCGCAATTCCCTCTACTTTATTTGTTTCACTGCCGAAGCCTCCAAATCTTTTTGTACCCTAAGATATTCTCTAATTCAAAGGAGAACGCTCTAGTCCAGTGTTTCCCAACGTGGAATCCACGCCCCTCAGGGGGGCAATTTAGAAATGGACACAACACGACTTTAACCCTTTCGCTTTGGGTTATTTAAATGCAATGCTAGATATCGGGGAGAAATTTAACAAAAGAGGCAAATTCTTTAAATAAATGCCATCAATAATTATCAGGTATAATTTCGTTTGACGCTACCAAAATATCAACTGGGTAATTAGAGCCGTTAAGTAAGTTTTACTTACGATATTTTGATAACAAGTTCATAATAATTTCTTCCTAAAACTTATCATTTATATTCTCTAGGGAAACAAAACAATTTTAAAAGGTTAAAAATTATGTATGGGTGCATACAAATTTTAGAAATTTTAAGGTAGAGTATGGACTAAAATAGGTTGGGAAACACTGTTCTAATCTGACAGTGTATGTTTATTAATATAAAGTTCATTGTGATTTAAATAGGAATACAAAAGTGTTACTGGATATGACTAAAACTGATAATAACTCTATAACACAAATGAGAAAATACCCCCGAACAAAGATAAGTAAAATTATTCACATTGTCATATTAGAAAATGTAAATAAAAATGCAACTCAAAGTTTATCGTAACTTTATTGGAATTAATAATACAATTATAACTTTGAATTTTTCAGACTGAATGCGTGAATTATGTTAGTACTTTATTATATATATATATATATTCTGCACATAATCCAAAATGTAATTTTGTGTAACTGGCAACATTACGTGACACCAATGTTGCCGTTTTAACGACTTTGTCGCTAGATCTAGCGGATTTTGGAGATGTTTAACTACTTTTTTTTCAATTCAGCGACTTAAAAAAGTTAGTGACTTCTACCGACTAATTGAATATTGAAAGTATTAAGTATTTAGGAACTAATTTAATTGTAATTACTGCTAACAACATACATTGCTGATGTTGTTTTTGTAATTTCCCCACCAGAATGTCGTTTGATCTAGGAGTCGAATAAAATAAAAACAGCAAGAGTTATATCGTTACTAAAAGTTGTTATGACTAATCCTACAAAAGCCTTTTGTTTCTAGTTCGGTGAAGCTGTGAAGATCATACCAGGTCAATAGCGTTTTCATTTCGAAAAAAAAGTACAGTGACATATTTTCAATATAGTATTTTCGTCATATTTTTTGTGTTTATCATTATCATTAAATGATTAAAACATTTTGTGACTTCTGGCGGATTTTTTAATTATGTATTTTTCAATTTCTAGCGTCTTTTTAATTGATGTCTGGAGACTTTTTTATTTCTTAAACGGCAACACTGCGTGACAGACTATAACTAAATCTGTCGAATATCGTGCTTGTCATTCTTCGAAAAATAATAAGCATTACCGTAAATAAATTTATTAAAACATTAACAAGTTCGCCAATCAGGACTATAACATGATAATTTTGTAACATCTGTAGATTCGATACGCTCTTGCCTGCCGTCTGAGTCGACGCAACGGCAGACGCCGCGTCGACATTGAATCCTTCTAAAGTTACCGTTTTTACAACACACAGGCTTTTCTGTTGATGTGCTCATTATTAGTGAGGTTTGTGCACATTCTGAAAGAGATTTAACGTAGTTATTTAAATTAAATTGACTTTTAACATAAGATAGTAATAGTGATATTGTTTTAGTGACATCTGTGTTTGCAATATTAAACTTTGAATATTTACTTATTGGTAAATAACAACAGATGGCGTTAAATAGTAATCGCAATCTATGTATTCTTTTTTATTAAACACTAGTCTCTGCCCGCGACTTCGTTCGCGTGGAATAGTGGAATACTAACACGCAGCAGTACTCAAAAGGAAAGAACATCCCGATTTTGAAACATTTTTTATCTGTGCTCCGCTCCTATTGATCTTAGCGTGATGATACATAGCCTATAACCATTATCGATGAATGAGCTATATGCCATTGAAATAATTATTCAAATCGGAGTAGTTCCTGAGATTACCCCCTACAACGTCACAAACTTTACCTCTTTATAATATTAGTATAGATAGATTAATTTCAACTAATTTGTTATTTACATACGTGTATCTAATGAATTTGTTCATACATTTCAAATTTTAAATATAGTATAAAAACAGAAACAAAGGTAAACCTATAAATGACATCGGTTTTTTTTAAACGAAACAATTCTAACTGTTCTATAAAACAAGAGATGACGTTTATTAACTGAATCTATACTAATATTATATTATAAAGATGAATAATTTGTTTGCTTGAACGCATACCAGATTAGGCCCCCCTCGGCAGTGGCTCAAACCTAGGTCCGTTCCCTCGGCATGGAGCCCTTGAGTACGCTGCTCACGCGATACACTCACACATAACCTTACATCACTGCTACAACATCACACACATCACCTATACACACGTGCACGCCTACATGCTTACACGCTGTTTTTCTTTTTCAGAGAAATAAACGACAAAGATTTCTACCCTTATTTTTCACTATCCTATCCTATATAGCTTAAGAGGATTTTTTCTGACACAAAATACTTATAGGAGTTGTTGAGGCACGCATGCTTGGTACACATGCATGTTTCAATAACTCATACACGTATATCTAGATAGCTTAGGTTAATTCAGACAGGTCGCGATTTTTGCACAAAACAGGCGACAGCCAAGCCGAGGTGTGCCGTGCAGCCTTGAGTTAGTCGCACAAACATCCCAAATCGGCTGAGTGCCTTTAGCGTTAATAGTTCTCTGAAGCTGTAGAGACCTTCCCATGTCAACAGCGTTTTCATTTCGAAAAAAAAAAAGGAACTATTGGCCCGATTACAAAACTTCTTTCAGTGTTAGATAGCTAATTTATCAAGGAAAGCTTTATGCTGTATATCATCAAGTTAAGATCAATAGGACCGGAACACCAAATAACAATTTTTCAAAATAGTTTTTTTTTCTTTTGAGAGCTTCCGCTTAGGGATGAGCGATATTAGAAAAATCACATCATTTGACATTGATTCAATAGTATCGATGTACGATAAACATAGATAGCAAAACATCGATGTCTCAAAACATCGATGCTTTTGCCAGCAATTAAAATTGTCTGTAAAGACAGGTCAGCGACGAAAAAAAAGATCATCCAAAGAAATATCTATTCGTACGGCTTACAAATTTGATAATTTTCTAGTCCTTAGCTAGTACATGCAACGTTCTCATAACGGAGATGTTATCAATATCAAAACATCGATGTATCGATATGATCGACATCAAATCATCGATGTTTTTCAGCTAAAAATCGATGTTTCTTCAACATCGATGAATATCGATCATCCCTACTTCCGCTGCGTGTTAGCGTTAGCCAAAAGTAACTATTGGACGCGGACGAAGTCACGGGTAGAACTAAGCTAGTTTTATGTTTATTTTTGGATCAATTTATTTTTATTTTATAGAAGCACGACAAAGTGACTGCACTAAGCCTGATGTTAAGCATAGTACAATCCAAAAACATCGGCAACCACCGAGAGACAGATTATCCATTGCCAGTCGCCGCTGTCATGCCGGCCATAATGACGAAAGTCGCCCGGTACTGGATATGCACAGGCTGATCCCGAAACGCGACGCGCAGAAGCGAGTCACTATGACGGGCTTTTTCGCCATATGCATGGTGGTTGCGACCCAGTCGGGCTGTAAAACCCTACCACCCCGCTTGCGCCATTGCCTCGTTCGTTATTCAGCAGGGTGCACCACGTGCAGGTGAGGTTGGCTTGGATGTCTCAAGTCTTAAGATGTTATTCGACACCCCTTACACCCCAAATCAATATCTTATCAATTATCAATAACTTACTGCAATCCATTGTTGCATATTCGGGTGTATTTCGTAATGCTTCGTATTCTTCTATTTGCCGTCCGCGTTCGTCAACGCAAATTTTTCTATATGAAAAAAGCAATGCTATAAATTTCTTAATTTTATAGTAAAAATAACAATATAAATTGTAAAAATCGTAGTTTCCCAAAACTTGATATTAAATTAAGAATTATAACTAAAAGAAAAATTTAATACACTAATAATAACACACTATTTTTTGGATCATACGCATAACGATAGACTTCTTCAGTATTTAATGTAAGGAATTATAATACCTAAAATTAAACAAGATTAAATGAAAATGTCAAATAAATCACACAATGCTCTGAAATACATAGTATATTACTGCCCGAGTTTACGATCTGCTTTTCTGTTTGATTTCTTCGAATTAGTGACAAATTTTGCGTTCAAAAATTAAATTTTCAAATATGTTCAAAAATAAAATAAGTCTTAATTAAAAAAAAATGTTTTTGAATATAAAATGTTTAGAATTATCTCACAAGAAACACAGCGAAATGGACAATATCATATTAAAAAAATGATTTATGAAAAAAATCCATATAAACAGTTCACATCTCGTAGAAAATGAATCTTTCAAAAAATTAGAACAGCTTTCCTCTCTCTCTCAAATATGTACGTAATTCGTGACGCGTGTAGCACTTAGATCAGAACAAGTATTAACTAGTACTATATACAATGAGAAGACCAAGAACTGAGAAAAACACTGTACAATGCATTCTATCTCATTCTCACATATATAGATGTATACGTCTGTCTCTTTCTAATCTAACTTATCGTCGTCGAATCACAACAAGGCTAAAAGATTTTCACTTCAAAACTTACGTTCCATTTCTAGTCTCCGACACCCTCCCATAGGTTCCATCAGGCAAACACGCAGAGACTGTATTGAAGAAGTCGACGATAAATCCATCTTTTTCGCTCTGTTCGATGAATTCCACTCTAGCTCTGATATCCTCGAAGCATGGCGTCGTGTAATTGAACGGAGGGTCGCCTCGGCTTTGTTGTGGAAAGAGATCTCTGTTTTGATCATCTAAAACGGACAAAAAATCGATTGAATTCTAAATTAATTCGATGTTTTTACAGAAAAGTTGAATACGTATTAAATACTTGCTTTAAAAAGGTTTCGTACTAAATGCACCGCACTCGCCCGAGGCAAGTTCGCGTTATCCTTTTTTCACAAGTCTAACCTAACCTAACCAAAGCGAGACATAAGAGCAAGATGGCGAACACTCAGCGAGCGCGGTGCATTTAAAACGTAACCTTTTTAAAGCAAGTATTCAATACGTATTTAACTTTTTTGTAATAACACCATATACATATGTAATAAGTTACTCAGTCAAACAATATTACAGGTATAATTAAAAACTAGTGAAAAATTTAGTATCACTAAATATTATAATACAAGGTCGTCTGCCACGTTTGTCTGTCCGTTAGCGATAAACTCAAAAACTACCGAACGGATTTCCATGCGGTTTTCACGTAGAGTCACGCTGAAGCTATTACTGGCTTCAGTATGAATGGGTCGGCTCGTCCTGAGTGGTACCACCATCTCACAGAAAACCGATGTGAAGTAACAGTGCCTTCATTGCTGCGGTTCATTCGGTGAGTGACAGTGCCGGATGCCCACCTCTCCTCACCTTCCGCCTCTCCACTTCCCTTCCTCCATACAACACAGACTGGCAACGCACTTGCGACTCCACTGATTTTACATGTTTCTATGAACGGTGGTGATCACTTAAAATCAGGTGACCACCTGTTCGTTTGCCTCCTATGATATAAAAAAAAAAGTTATTGTCTGCTTATTAGGACGAATATTAGACACAAGAGGAATTGCCTTCACGGGTTCTACATCTATCAACTATCCAAAACACCAGATTCTCATCCTGATTCATCTGTAATACTCACAGCACTCCAACTCCGAAATGGGTTGTTCATTCAAATTCACGGGTTCGTATTTATCAAGAACCACTCCAGTGATCTCGTCGACGCAGTAACATGTTCTGTTGATGCATTGTACCGGGTTGAAGTTTCCGTCTGATGTACATCTCGGGCCTACGACGGGCGCGGAGACGCCTGGCTGTATAGTCTTTCTTATTTTCTCGTGGAAACGAGAACATTCTGAAAAACACAGTTAAAAAGCTACAAAAGAATGTACCTAAATCATTTAAACAAATGTGGAGCGATATATTGCATCCAAGGGAAGTCGGAGCATATCATTATTCTGGAAATGATGCTATGAAGGCGTTAGTCCTGTATCACTTCGACCAGTACTGATTCTAGTCCTATAGCATTTAAGAACTGCAGGACTTTTTTGATTGAGAGCATTTGTACCTCATCCGGAAGCAATAAATGCTTTCCCAGAACCCGGTTTCCTGTAGGCTTCAGTGGATCATATTCACACATCAGATCTTTGGGAGTTTCATCCACACTATCACAAAATCCGCACTCTCTTGTAGTCTGGAAGCCTATATTGTACAAATGCTTCTTTATACAACATTCCAAGACTTCGAAATGAGAAGAAGCATGACCATCTTAGCTTTGAAGATTCGTTCTGCATATTCCATTGAACATGTTTAACTTTTTAATGAAACCAAGGAAAAACAGCAACTGAGAAGCTTGCCATCGAGAAGAAGATGTCCATCATATTCTAATGGAATGTGTCAGGAATGAAACTCAAAGAAGACAGGAATTTAAGACTACTTATAATATAGGTGTTTGTAATGAAGTATTGTCACGTCCAGTATCGGAAGAAGCCAAGTTAACCTATAACATGGTGGACGTCGGTATAAGGGCAAGAATGTAGTTGTAATATTCTGTTTTTCAATTTAGCTTTTTTGTTAGTAGTTAATAAGATATATATTTGTAAGTTGTTTTGTAATTTGTGATTGTTTGTGGTATGGATGATGGTGGCGTATTCTCGTTGAACAAACCCTCAATAAAATAAAGAGAAAAAAAAATAATGTCCAGTGAGTGAGAGCATGCCGTTATTAATAATATTATAAATTTTCAAATTGATATGGATATACTAACCATCATCATCATTACCCTTATCTCACCTAAGTAGAGTCGGCACGACATGTTTTCTTTTTCCACTCTCTCCTATTAAATGTCATCTCAGTATTCACACATTTTACGCACATATCACTTTTCACACAATCCATGCACACCTTTTTCGGTCTTCCTCTACTTGTATATCCATCCACCACCATACCCAACACTTCCTAGTTATATGGTTTTCATCTCTCCTCATGATATGCCCATACCATGCTAACCTATTACTCCTCAGCTTCTCTGTCACTGATGCTACTTTCAAACTTCCTCTGATATACTCATTCTTGATCTTATCCATTCTAGTTACACCACACATCCACCTTAACATTCGCATCTCTGCCACATGTAATTCTCTCTCATCCGTCTCATTCGTAGCCGAGCACTCAGATGCATACAGCATGACCGGTCTTATCGAAGTTTTATAAACTTTACCCTTGAGTTTCAAAGGCATTCGTGGGTCACAAGCTACCCCAGACACATTTCGCCATTTCATCCATCCTGCGTTTATCCTATTCCTCACATCCTTGTCAATGCCACCGTCGTTCTGTATCAGTGAGCCGAGATACCGAAAATTGGAGGAGGCTGGTAAGGATACACCATTTAAGGCTATAGGAGAAAAACTACATGTACCACCAAAGTTACAAAACAAGTAAATACTAACTATGGATATACTAACCACAATGCATATTTTGGGTGGTCACCGTGCCCAAGTTCAGTACTTCGCCAAACAGTCTGTCACCTTCTTCGGACTGACAGAAACATCTATGGAAATATAAAATGAATGTGTATTATTTATATCATCTTAGTTTTGCCCGCGGCTTCGCTTGCGTTAATGTACATTACTTATTACTTCTTTCCGTATGAAAGGCGACCTATATCTATCTAATCTAATACCTTAAAACGAGCAATTCTTGTATATTTTTATATCTGCATACATTTAGAATCTTGGAAACTGCGTCATCTATTTCCGTGAATCTTAGTATGTAGGTAGTTTCGGGGACGATAAATCGATCTAGATAGATTCCATTCATAGAAAACTTTTTCAACCGAGTTTTCAAGTAATTAAAAAATATAGCTAGAATATAAAGGTAAAACAAAACTAAACAAAAATAGCTCCGATGGAAATCGGTTGCTTCGAAAATCTGTGTGTGTGTGCCAGTTCAAATCACAGTGACAGCAAACGAAATATATTTTTTCAATTTAAAGATATTTTTTAGAGAACCGAGGTAAGCTCGATCGCCCAGGTACTGATATAAATTTAACCTTCAGCGTACTAACTCTCTACTAATTAGCTAACTAATCTCTTGTAAATATATGCACATATTTTAAAAGATAAATCCTGAGTTTCTTGCCGGTTTTTCGATTAGTTTGTCCGAACCAGTGGTAGTTTTGACGTTCATAGCACCGTAAGTATTATAGATTTTGAATGAGTCATTTTATGAAATGAATTATACGCACTCTGAAGAGCTTCTTATTTCATAAAAAAAAAACTAAATATCGCTTATTATACGTTTATTGATTTGTAAGCTACAGAATTGTAATAAAAAAGTTGTTAAATGGAGAGTAAACACTTCTCACAGTCATCTTTATCGTCTGTTACCCGATGATAATACTTTACGAGTTTTGACAGGAAAAAAGTTGTGGCAGTCACGAGTGCCGGCAGAAGTGAAACTCAACAATAGAATTTAAAGTGTGTTCTATTTTAAATTAATTATATTTTGAATTATTTAAATTTCATAATTTTAATACTGAAATTATTGCCATTTCAAATAATAGTTTATTTTTATACAGTTTAAGAATTCATCATAACTATGATGGGCTGCAAAATCTTAATAAAAAATATCAATCTATACTGATATTATAAAGAGGTAAAGTTTGTGAGTTTGTGACGTTGTAGGGAGTAATCTCAGGAACTACTGTTCCGATTTGACTAATTCTTTCAATATTATATAGCTCATTTATCAAGGATGGTTATAGGCTATACATCATCACGCTAAGCCTAATAGGAGAGGAGCAACAATGAAGAATGTTAAAACGGCGCTGATTTCAGCCATGCCTCAAATATCCGGCTAAAATACAAACAAAAATTACTTTTTCGCGCCCTAATCGTCGACATAAACTTAACATGTAGTGTATTTTATCAATTCTATTTACAACTCTATTAATAACTAGCCTCTGCCCGCTACTTCCTTCGCGAGGAATAGATACACTAACACGCAGCAGTTCTCCAAAGGAAAAAACATCCCGATTTTGAAACATTTTTCACCTGTGCTCCGCTCCTATTGATCTTAGCGTGATGATATATATCTTATAACTATTCTCGACGAATGAGCTATATAACATTGAAAGAATTATTCAAATCGGACGAGTAGTTCCTGAGATTACCTCCTACAACGTCACAAACTTTACCTCTTTATAATATTAGTATAGATTTGCTATGCATGTAACCTATTAGCCAAAAGTAAAACTTATAGAAAAGAAAAGACAAAAAACGTTGCAATATAGAGTTGTGATAATGTGTCGGTCAATACGGTCGGTCACGTTTACTCTCATGTCATGACGCGAAATTATAAATGTATCTCCTGTCAAACCCCAGTGTTTTTTTTTTAAGCTGCCTAAACAAAATGAACTTACGTTTGCGTAGGGACGCAATCAAATGCCGCAAACCGTCCTTTCCCGTCGCAATGTGGCCGTTGCTCTAACGCACCGACTTCGCCTCGAACGTGTCTCGCATCATATTCATCTTGTGCGGTATGACATTCTGATGTCACTGTAAAACATTAAAGTCGATGTTTTTAAGGACTTACCATGTCTCTGAACTCATAGGTACCTCTCCTACCTACCTACTCATACGTTTAAACGAGCAATTCTTGTATATTTTTATATTTGTATATATACAGGATCTCGGAAACGGCGTCATCTATTTCCGTGAAACTTAGTATGTAGATAGTTTCGGGGACGATAGATCGAGTTTGATTTCATTCATTGAAAACTTTTTTATTTGAGTTTTCAGTCAATGAAAAAATATAGCTAGAATATAAAGGTAAATTTCGCCGGCGCTGTCAAAACAAAAATAGCTCGGATTGAAATCTGCTGCTTCGAAAATCCGTGTTATCCCCATTTCGAATCCGAGCAGAAGAGATATGTATTCTTTTATTTTTGTAAAATAAATGTTAATTTTGTGAGGCCAACCTAACATTTTATTTTAATTTATAAATGTTTTTTAAAGAACCGAGCTAGGCTCGGTCGCCCAGGTACCTATACTTTAAATTTGCATTTCAATTTGGTAACAATTATCACATCAGCTTGTTAAAGACCCACAGCAGGATTATAAGCCTCTTCCTGAATGAAGGTCTGGGCGTAATCACTATACCAGCCCACAACGTATTCGCGATTTCAAACTTTTAGAAATCCACTTTTTTTTCCCCCGAAAAAAAAATGCACAGAATCATTTTATATCTGCTTATTTATAAATAGAAATATCGCGTGGAATAGATACTTTGAGCTAACGCTAACACACAGCGGAAATTCTCAAGAGGAAAATAACCCCGATTTTTAAACACTCTTCATTGGTGCACCGCTCCTATTAGTCAGCTTGATATATAACCTATAATTATCCTCGATAAATAAGGTATATAACACTGAAAGAATTTTTCAAATCAAACCAGTAGTTCCTGAGATTACCCCCTACAACGTCACAAACTCACAAACTTTACCCCTTTATAATATTAGTATAGAAGTATAGATTATTGTACTGAAAATGCGTACATGCGTTTTCTATTAATAGAATAAAATAAATATGATACAATATTTAGATTAAGATCCTAACATTACGTAAAACAATGTTCTTAAATAATAAAATCAGTGCTTACTTCTCTGGCAATAATTATGTCCGTCCGATGGATCACTTACGCACGTAAGACCTGCACCACATCTGCCAACAGTCACGCCTGTACCGGGGCCTCCAGTACTACAGAATTCATTCTCTCCTGAGACATAATAAATTAAGATATTTCAAAAAGAAAATTTAATCAATTTAGGCCCTAATAAGGCACTCATGAACGTCAAAAACTACCACCGGTTCGGAAAACAACCCAGTCATCGAGAAGAACTGGCAAGAAACTCGATCGGGTAAATTTTTTTAACATATATTTCAAATATATCATACAATAACTTTTAATGGATGCAGAGAGAGGAGTCAATTTTAGACATCACTATCGTTTACATACTGATCCACTCTATAATATTCTTTTGACACAAAAACCCGGTTGACGTAGCGCTTAAATTAACAGTCAGCTAAATCGGTAACAAGTTTTGGGACTTTATTGTAGAACCTAACACTATTACCTAAAAAACTATTACCGGTTTTGCTAAGTCTGAAACATGGGACGACCAGTTTATTACAATTTCTAGTATTTAGATCTTTTACTAAATTCAATTTTTCAAAGTTTTTACGTGCATACATTAAATTAGCAAGAATGGTAAAATTAAAAATAAATTAATAATTGAATTTAGAACAGCTAATTAAAATTCTTGTAAGGATTTACTGTGAAACAAAAAGAAAAAACTATTTCTATGACGAAATTATTCTCGCTTTTATATCCCTATTTGGAAAGATTGATTGACGGGTACACAAATTGTTTCCACTTGTTCTGAAGCAGTGATCGGCCAAGTCATTATCCAAATAAGCCAAATATATACAATACAAAATTCGAAGAGCTTTTTTTGACTTACAATTTAATACAGCCATTTTTATGAAATTGATTACGGTTAAACGCACACTCAAGAGCTCGCCTAGGCTATGTATATATTTTTCTGTGAGAGACTAGCCGAACAATTGTTGCTTTCTAAAAATGTGTATCTATTCTGTAAGTTTGCATTTCAAAAATAATTTTTGATGAATTTGATATGAAACAGCTGTAGGCGCGGGTAAACCTGATTGTTGGCTTAGCGTCGTGACGACGCAAACCACGAATTTTACACTATTAATGAAATACTCAAAAACATTTGCGACTCTATCTACATAACTATAATTTTCAAATTGTTTTGTCGGCCACTCGTACTAGCGTTACGTGGCACGCGCCGACGACCTAGCACTCTTTGATAAATGCCACCAAAAACATCTGTTCTTTTAGGCATATAACCATAGATAATATATATATATATATATATATAAACTGAAATATAGTATATAATACATTAAGTGATCACCACCGTCCATAGAGACTTGCGGCATCTGGGAAGTCGCCAGTGCGTTGCCAGCCTGTATATGGGAGAAGGGGAAGGGGAAAGAAAGGAAAAGGAGGAAAGTGGAAGGGAGGTGGGCCTCAGGCGCTCTCACTGACCGAACGAAACACAACAATGAAAGCACTGTTATTTCACGTCGGTTTTCTGTGAGAGTGGTGGTACTACCCCGGACGAGTAGACCCATTCATGCTGAAACCAGTAATAGCTTCAGCGTGGCTCTACCCCACCTACTAAAAAATATTTGTGTAAGTGTGTCGGTAAGAGCGCTTGTAGGTAGTTTCCGTACTGTTTCTTATATGTATACTGTGGTGATGGAGTGAAAGAGCTGCATGCGTCTCTTGATCTGCGGTTTTCTGACCACTGGACTAGAGGAATAGCAAGCAACTTATCATTTACTGATCTCAATACAATAATCCTGTATCACATGAAGGAGATATTACGCTTTCTCTTTACGTGTCCATTTTTTAACAGTTAACCCTTTCCGCATTGCGTTAAGGAAATTCTTTAAAAAAATTATTTAGCGATCCTATACAAAAATAAACTTACGCAAGAATGGCAAACAGTACGGACAGCAATTGCAAATCGACGGTGAAGGCAACCAGATCCCTGTATGAGTCGCATTGTTGATGTTGCAATATTGTGATGTAGTGGCACACCTGACTTCACTCAAATGATTCTGAAAGAGATAACAACAATATCTCAGTTATAACATCATTACATAGTATAAAATAAAGCCCCGTACCGCGTCTGTCTGTCTGTTTGCGATAAACTCAAAAACTAATGAACGGATTATCACGCGGTTTTCACCAGTAGATAAAGGATAAAGGAAGGTTTAAGTATTTAATTTGTCAAGGTTTTTTTATTGTATGGACGGGACAGCGCTAGTTTTATATACGATAACTAGCAGGCTCTGCGGACGTTGTCCTGCCTGAATATTAAAAAAATCTTAAAATTCAACCGCAGTGCCACCTACCGGGTCCATATCGGTTCCACTGGGACACGAACATAAAATTTCATCAAAATCGGTCCAACCGTATAGGAGTTCAGTGACATACACACGTCCAGAGGAAATTTATATCTATACTAATATTATAAAGAGGTAAAGTTTGTGAGTTTGTGACGTTGTAGGGAGTAATCTCAGGAACTACTGGTTCGATTTGAATAATTCTTTCATTGTTATTGCTCATTCATCGAGAATGGTTATAGGCTATCTATCATCACACTAAGACCAATAGGAGCGGAGCACAGATGAAAAATGTTTCAAAGTCGGGATGTTTTCCTTTGAGAACTGCTGCGTGTTAGTGTTAATGTATCTATTCCACGCGAACGAAGTCGTGGGCGGAGGCTAGTATAAAATATATCAATTCAGTGATCGAAATTTAACCACAATTCAATATTTTTTTAAGTTATAACGTCATGTTTTAATGAATCGTGATGGTCTAGTGATTTCATCGGTGGAATATCATTTCGATCTCCGCAGATTCGACATGTACCAACGATTTTTTCGGGAATCTGGTACATTTACTATTTTTTTTATCGTATAGGAGGCAAACGAACAGGCGGGTCACTTATTGTTAAGCGATCACCGCCGTCCATAGACACTAGCAACCACAGAGGAGTCTAAAGTGCGTTGCCAGCCTGTGTTTGGGGGAATGGAGAGGGGTTATAGGAGAGAGAAAGGGAGAGGAAAGGGGAGATGAAATGGGTCTCCGGCGCTCTCACTGACCGAACGAAACGCAACAATGCAAGCACTGTTACATCACGTCATTTTTCTTTGAGAGGGTGATGCTACTCCGGATGAGCCGACCCATTCATGCTAAAACCAATAATAGCTTCAACGTGGCTCTACCATCTACAATTTATTAATTCAAATTGGTAACAGTATCGGCTCACGGCGAAAGAATACATCGCGAGGAAACCTGAACCTGAGAAATGTTCTTGTAGTAATACTGTATGTGGGGAAATGTAGAACTGTGGATTTCTCAGAGGTTGAAATCGCCAATATGTTGTGGGCTGGCATGGTGATTACGCCCATACCTTCCTTTGGAAAGAACCCCATAGCTCTGTAGTGGGTTTCTTAAAGGTTGATACTGTTGATGATTATGTAATTTATTGAATCTGTAAGTGTTGTGTTTACATTAATGTATTTCATTAGCCTAATTTGGAAGAACTAAATGATTATAAAACTAATAAATGACTCTCCTATGACTGTCATGACAGAATTCGTATTTAAAAAACAGCATTCATCAGTAGGTGGTAGAGCCACGCTGAAGCTATTATTGGTTTCAGCATGAATGGGTCGGCTTGCCCGGGGTAGCACCACCCGCTCACACAAAACCGACGTGAAATAACAGTGCTTGCATTGTTGCGTTTCGTTTGGTGAGTGAGAACGCTGGAGACCCATCTCTGCCCTCCCCTCTCCTCTCCCTTACCCTTTTCCTATGTCTCCACTCTCCCAAACACATGCTGACAACGCACTTGCGACTCCTCTGGGGTTGCTAGTGTTTATGGACGGGGGTGATCGCTTAACAACAGGTGACCCGCATGTTCGTTTGCCTCCTATATGATATTTTGGGGTGTAAGGGGTGTCGAGTGACATCTTAAGACTTGAGACACCCAAGCCAACCTCACCTGCACGTGGTGCACCCTGCTGATCAACGAACGAGGCAATGGCGATAGCGGGGTGGTAGGGTTTTACAGCCCCACTGGGTCGCAACCACCATGCATATGGCGAAAAAGCCCGTCATAGTGACTCGCTTCTGCGCGTCGCGTTTCGGGATCAGCCTGTGCATATCCAGTACCGGGTGACTCTCGTCATTATGGCCGGCATGACAGCGGCGACCGGCGATGGATAATCTGTCTCTCGGTGGTTGCCGATGTTTTTGGATTGTACTATGCTTAACATCAGGCATAGTGCAGTTACTATGTCGTGCTTCGATAAAAAAAAAAATCATAAAAGGTTGAAATTGAATTTGAAGTAGTCTGAAATAATTTACGAAAATTTCCGCATGTTCAATGCAGACACGTTCAGTAATTTCGACGTGATTGACCCTCAAAAGAACTGTATTTTCATTATGTATACATGTACAGATAAATTTAATAATGTAGGTTTAGCACCCACTGTGGTTCGCCGCAAAAATTTGCGTTCTCGCAGAATCATCGCGTTGAGGAACTGTCAATGCATGCGTTTGCATACCACATAAGTATATAAAAACTATAAATCTTCGCGGTTAATAACCCCTTCACGACGAATCGTGATGCATAAAACGTTGCAAATAGCGATAAACTTAGGTAATCAAAATTACGGACAAACCAAACTTTTATAGAGTAAAATCCAAATTATTTCAAACTAGCCTTTGCCCGTTACATCCTCCGCATGGAATAATTACTTTAGGCTAACGCTAAAACGCAGCGGAAGCTCTCAAGAGGAAAAATAACCTCGATCTTTAAACATTCTTCATTGGTGATCCACTCCTATTAATCTTAGCGTAATGATATATAGCTTATAAACTTCCTAGATAAATGAGGTATCTAACACTGAATTTTATGCGATACGAAATATATACAAGAGTTGTTGACGTATGTATGCTTGGTACACATATATGTTCCAACAACTCATATATATATGAATAGTTAGCTTGGGTCAGCTCAGATAGGTCGCGAATTGCACGTATCAGGCAATAGCCCAAGCCGAGGTGTGCCGTGTACCCTTGAGTTAATTGTCAAATAAAGTCGGCTGAGTGCCCTAAGCGCTCGCCTTAGAGGTCCGGTAAAGCTGTTAAGACCTAGCTGGGTCAATAGCGTAGTCAGTTCGAGAAAAAAAGAACTGAAAGGATTTTTCAAATCGGACTAGTAGTTCCTGATACTACCCCCTACAACAATTTAACATCAAATTGGATTATATTCAAACGCTAAAACTTATTCGGTGTAATTAAAAAAGGTTAAATACGTATTGAATATTTGCTTTCAAAAGGTTTCGTACCAAATGCACTACGCTCGCCCGAAGCAAGTTCGCGTTATCCTTTTTCGCAAGTCTAACCTAACCTAACCAAAGCGAGACAGAATAGCAAGATGGCGAACATTCAGCGAGCGTGGTGCATTTGGGTCGAAACCTTTTTAAAGCAAGTATTCAATACGTATTTAACTCCTTTGTAATAACACCGTATATATTTAAAAATAAGATATGTCTGCCAGCCCTGGGATCTCAGGCTATAAAGACGTACAATTTTGTAAAATTAATTTATAACGCTAGTAGCTTAGAGTATTATAATTTAAGGCTGACCAAGTAGCGGGCAATTGGTAGTTTATTTATAAAACACATTTAAATGTATCTCGTATTTTTTTTTTAATTTCCAACAATTTGTTTCAACATTACTCATCATTAGAGTGAATCATCATTCACTCATATTAGAATGTAGCGTTACAATTAACAATGAAAACAACAAAGGAACATGGTCGATATCATTTTTTTTTCATAATAAAAAAAATACAAATTTATATAATTTAATAAACAATTATAGCCGTTAAACCTAAAAAATGTAGTACACATTTATATTTTGAAAAAGAATCGATATTTCCAAATTCAATTATTTAGTAGCAATAAAGAAATTTCAAATCAAAAATACCTTATTCAAAATATTCCCTAAGAAGGCATTTATGAATGTCAAAACTACCACCGCTTCGGCCAACAACACCGCAATCGAGAAGAACCGGACAATTAATTCCAGACATTAACATCGTTAACATATTGATCCACTCTATAATAGCTTTTTGACACCAAAACTCACTTGACGTGGCGCTTAAATTCACAATCCGGTAAATCGGTAACATGCTTTGAGACTTTGTTATAAAATCTAACACTATTTCCTAAATTTAAAAGTTACTTATTAAATCTTCCTTTATTTAAAATGTTATGAACTCAATAATTTGTGTTATCTTAAGCGTAATTAACAAATTACTTAGAGTTCAAAGGATTCAAAACTACTAAAATCAGATTATTTGCACGAATTACCGATATTTGTTCGGTCTTGTTTCCGAAATGACTAAACAAATTTTAACAATTCTTTTATTGACATATAGAGGGCTCTTCAATGTATTATCTAGACTACATATCTTCACGCTTTTTCATTAAGGTTCAGTAATATTGTTGAGCTTAGATGTTTATAACAGAATTTTAATTCTAAACAAAAGATAAAGCTTACATGTAACAACCTACAAATTGGCATGAGGAACCGGAAAATTGGAACATGTTAATTACAGCTTAATACCTAAAATAAGATATCTAAATTACTTACTCTACAATAACCTTCTTCGCAAAGTATATCCGAACATTTAACGAATTGTAAGAAGCATAATAACATACACAAACAGAATCGTTTGATGGCGGCCATTTTATCACTGACACTGATTTGAATATCGAATCGGGTTTTGTTTTATCTATACTGTAATTATCAATAAGATAATCTATTTTTTTTCGACGAAGTTTATTACTTTAAATCTGACGTCATTACTAAAACTACAATATATTTTGTATGGAATAATTTTCTAAACTATTTCAGTTCGACAAGGGAAAAAATAAAACCATTCCAATTTCATGTGTAAGCGTGTATGCGTGCACGTGTGTGGAAGTGATATGTGTAATGTTGTTGCAGTGATGTAAGATTTTGTGTGAGTGTATCGCGCGAGCAGCACACTCAAGGGCTCCACGCCGAGGGAACGGACCTAGAAAAGATCGCAAGAAACTTGTGTTATCATCACCAACTCGGCAATGGCAGTACTAATCTACTGGAAGATTGGATGCCAAAAATTAAATAAAATCTATACATATAATAAATCTGTACATATAAGGTTTCTAGAAATCAGTAATAAAATACATATAAATCAATTTTACAAATATTTGTCTTTTTAATGATGATTCTGATGTTCACCGCCGTCCATAGACAATTGCAACACCTGTGGAGTCTCAAGTTTGGGGTGTAAGGGGTGTCGCGTAACATCTTTAGACTCGAGACACCCAAGCCAACCTCACCTGCACGTGGTGCACCCTGCTGAATAACGAACGAGGCAATGGCGAAAGCGGGGTGGTAGGGTTTTACAGCCTGACTGGGTCGCAACCACCATGTATTTGGCGAAAAAGCCCGTCATAGTGACTCGCTTCTGCGCGTCGCGTTTCGGGATCAGCCTGTGCATATCTAGTACCGGGTGACTTTCGTCATTATGGCCGGCATGACAGCGGCGACCGGCGATGGATAATCAGTCTCTCGGTGGTTGCCGATATTTTTGGATTGTACTATGCTTAACATCAGGCGTAGTGCAGTCACTATGTCGAGCTTCAATAAAAAAAAAAAGTGCGCTGCCAGCCTGTGTTTGGCGGAAGGAGGAAGAAGGGGCGAGAGGATGGTAGGTGGGCCTCCGGCGCTCTAACTGACTGGACGAAACGTAACTATGCAACCGCTGTTACTTCACGTCGGTATTTCTGTAGATCGGGTAGTAGTACCCCGGACGAGCCGACCCATTCATGCTGAAACCAGTAATATCTTCATCGCGGCACTACCACCTCTGTATGTGTGTCACTACTAAAATACTGAGTTTATGGTTCAACCTCTTTAAGAAAACCATAAAAGATATCTTCGAGTAACATTTGGTCTTTGGTTTATTAAATTCAGTTCAATCTATCAAATGTAATTGTAATTTTAATGACGACGCGACTTGAGTACGAGAGAAAAGTAGATCTCTACTAATATTATAAAGAGGTAAAGTTTGTGAGTTTGTGACGTTATGACGTTGTGACTTTGTAGGGGGTAATCTCAGGAACTACTGGTCTGATAAAAAAAAATCCTTCAGTGTTATATAGCTCATTTATCGAGAATAGTTATAGGCTATATATCATCACGCTAATAACAATAAGAGCGGAGCACCAGTGAAGAATGTATAAAAATCAGGTTTTTTTTTCATCTTGAGAGCTTCCACTGCGTGTTAGTATTACCCCAAAGTATTTATTCCACGCGAACGAAGTCGCGGACACAGGCTAGTAAGTTGATATACTTAATACATTCAGTGGACTTTATTAACCGCTGTTTTTTACACAAGGTTTCATGCGAACGAAGTCGACGGCACTGCTAGTTAATACTGCAGAGTTGGCTAAAAATTACAATAGGTTTCAGTGCTCTCAGTAAAATATTTGATAAGTAATTTAATTTTACAGCAAAAGAGTGGATGTACAGAACGTTATTTACTTAACTTATCGTGTTATCAGCGACCGTCGGATCTTACGTTTCACTTATCAAGTGATAAGAGGAAGAATTTACTGAGCACACACATGTTTGTTTGAGTTCTGTAGCAACGTTTTATAAGAGTTTGCCGAGAGATTATAAAGATTTTAGTCACTCTCGAAACTGGAGTACCTAATTAGATAATTTAACTTCTTATAGAGGCCATTTAAGGGTTACGTAACCATAATTTTGAGTCATTTTTAACCGAATTCTTATTCTGTTATTAAATTAAAAAATACATTATTTGTAAAACACACATAAATATACTCTTTGATTACTAAACATATATCTATAGTAACATTATAAAGCTAAAGAGTTTGTTTGATTTAAGGCACTAATATCAGGAACTACTTGCCCGATTTGAGAAATTCTCTCAGTGTTAGATAGCTCATTTATCAAGGAATCAAATTTATTCACACTAAGACGAATAGCAGTGAAGCACCAATGAATAATGTTTCAAAATCAGGGTTTTCTTTCCTTTTCAGAGATTCCGTTGCGTGTTAGCGTTAGCCCAAAGTAACTTTCGGCTGAGTGCCTTAAGCGCTCGCCTTAGTAGTCCGGTGAAGCTGTTAAGACCTTGCTGGGTCAATAGCGTAGACATTTCGAAAAAAAAAAACCAAAGTAACTCTTCCACGCGGACTGAGTCGTGGTAATTACTACACTGTAATTCTATGTTGTAATTGACTATACTAGTGGTCGAGATTCGACGATTATTTGTAATGCATTTTATATTAAAAGAAATAGCTTTGTTCACTTAGCTCTTTATAAACGTTAACTATGCTAAATTTCAAGTTAATTCGTTCGTGCAATTCGCTTAAAAAGAGGTACAAATTTTTGGCTTCGCTTATTAATATATAAGATGTAACTTTATATATGTGTTATATTTATCTTGGTTTGCTAAATTTATAAAATAAATAGGTGAACATATAATATAGGTTAAATTGGTTTACATATCGATATATAAACCACTAAAAACTGGAAAAAATCTACCATCTATTCAGTGAGTTTTAGAATCCATTTCTGACTCTTGCATTTGATACCCTGTTACTAAAGATAGGCTGTAAGTAATGTATGTCTTTACGTTTCCAAATGAGTTAAATCCACTTTTAGTTGCTCATAGAACACGTTTTGTTTTTTTTTTAAATCTCCATTTTTTTTATACACCGAGAACGAGATTCATAGTTTGTCATTCCTAAGGCTTTTAGTTTTTTTTATGATCTTTATATACTACATGAACAAAATTTTAAGATCTTGAAAAATAACGTTAAATATTAGGAACGGCTAAAATAGGATTTAGCTTATTTTTAAATGTAACGACACTAATACACAAATAAATTCCAAGATGCGTTTATTTGTTCAGGCTTGATAACTTTACTAGAATTTTATTATCAGGAATAGAGTTTTTAGACTATCAAGGTTAATAATAAGAAGATTACAATTTATATAAACAAATTAATGAGGTATTCCGGATGTATAAGTAGTATAAACTACTCCATAGATTTTAATCATTTTTTTAGATTAATTTCTTAGACACTTAGCCCTTATTAAAATTATCACGATAGCTGTATTTCATAGAAAATTATAAATCTATAATTTTTAACGGCAATACGCGTTAATAGTTTGTTTTCTTACCATTGAGAATTGGGGCAAGCGGTGTAGTTCTTGTATTGCTTCGTTTGTACGTGCAATATATTGCTAAGGTAATTAACGACGCAGACGAAGTCACGAATGTCAGCTATTTAAGGAGTAAAAACAGTCAGATAAAACAAAAATTTTCCATGAAACAAAAAATATTCTAAGCAGTAATGAATGGAATATTATTCTTCTAGATTCTTCTATTTCTGCCGCAGTACTGTTGAGCCAGCATCCGTTCATAAAGAGAGCAACTCCATGACAGTGTTTACTACCAATACTGTCGACGGATAGCTCTCTTCATTAACAGATTATAGGCTAATGTTTGCGTTCTTCTTTCTTCTCTATTTCTTCTTCTACGCGTACTTAATTGAAATTTGCCCTTTGTTCTGTTCCAAAAATAAATCAATAGGTTATAACCTCTCACTCCTTCTTCAGTTTACATCTTCTACAGTTAATCAATCGAAGTTTACTCTTTGTTCAATGCGGAAAAAGAAATTAACAGACTATAAGCTGTCGTTTCTTGACTCTTATTTGTTCTTCATTTGAGAGTAGCTTATTGATAAAGTTCACTCTTTGTGTCGGTGTATTGATTTGTAGCTCTTCTTTATTCTCCAATTGGCTTCTTTTACAGGATTTGTTTTTTCTTTTTGTCTTGTTCGCTGTAAGCTTTTTCACTTTTCACAAATACAACACGATCCTTTGTTCTTATAACAGTCTTCCAGTCAAGCGAAGCGACGAACTGCTTGGTTCCTGTAATTTTTCAAAATTTTTGAATTTGTTATGACAATATTTGTGTTTATGAAATGAGTAGCTTTTGTTCGTGGTATCACTCGTGTTAACGTAAAAGATACTTTGTTATTGTCTGTACGCGTGTCTACGTGTATATTTCACAATGATTGGTTGGTATTTAAGGCGTGAAACAAACAAACAAGCACATAGTCGCATTTATAATATTAGTTTGAATAATTTGCAGGGATCTCTCAGTGGTTAGCGTATTTTGACACGTTCCACGTAGATTTGTGACCTTTACAAATGAATTAGAGTTTTAAGTGAAGGAAAATATCATGAGGCAATCATATCATGATTGTAGGGCTTTTCTTAAACCCTTCTGTTAAGTAACTAACCCTCAAGTTGATCTATCTTCAAGTGTCTGTTGGTGTGTTTCTGCAACTGCATTTGATAGCCAGTCCCTTTAGACATTTAACGGATTTTTAAATCACCACGACCCTCTGACTTGTATCTAAATCATGGCTGGAAAATCTTGGTGACTTTTATATAATGCTCATACAGCAACTAATAGTCCGGTGAAGCTGTTAAGGCCTCGCTAGGCCAATACCGTAATCAGTTCGAGAAAAAAATAACTCATGCAGTAACACGTTAAAAGAAAGAGAAGTGTATCATATCGTATTACCTCTCTCTCCTTTTATATTGCCAATTCCAAAATATATATTTGCGAGACCAAAGTGATGATTGGCAAATCTTGGTGACTTTTATAATGCTCATGCAACACGTCAAGGAAAAGAGAAGCGAATCGTATCAAATTGCGATAACCCCTTTGTCTCTTTATATTGCTAACTCCAAAATGTATCTGTGCGAAACCAAAGCGATAATTGGCAAGTCTTGGTAACTTTTATATAATGCTCATGCAACACGTCAAGGGAAAAAGAAGTAAATCGTATCAAATTGCAATTACCCCTCTCACCCTTTATAATGTTTATTCCAAAATATTTGTGAGAAACCAACAAAATTAAAAAAAAGTCCCTTAAAGTTTATCAAGATCATCATCTTAGAGATATGCTTTATTTGTAGACGTCAGTAATTTAACATCGCATAATATGATAGGCCAAAATAAAGAGCCAGAAGTTAGGGTAGACAATCAAAGTAATACAACAACAAGTGAGCCGTACAAATCTAAGTCTAGTATTAAGACTAGGATCAGTATTTAAATATATACAAAATTCTTGCAACAACACCCAAACTTTCTCTCCATCGAAGGCTGAGTTACACAAATTATTTGCACCGACCAAAAATAATATGAAGTAAAAAAAAAAACATCAAAATACGCCTACAATACGTGTCGCAATACCGACGTGTGAATTGGTAAAACACGCCCTATTTGTAAGAAGTATGCATAGTTTGTCGCTACTGTTTGCGTTTCTTTGTAACGCCGGCGCCGTACCGCGTCGAACATTTAACGGTACTGCCAATTGGCTAGTTGTCGTGATGCTCTTTCTCTGATCACGTTATTTCAAAAGATCACACCTGTTTCTATTCTTTTAAAGGTATTATAATCAGAAGCTATGTTGTAACTATTGTAGGCATTCATTTTTGTGAGCACTTGGAGTTTTGATCCGAGCACATTCTTTTATATTAGAGACTTGTAGCTGATTTCGTGGGCATAATTTATTATTCTAATAAAATATTTTACTTAAGGGCTAGAAGGAGGTTTTCGCGCCCTGATTATAAAAAAAACTTGGCAAACTATGTACCCAAACCTTCCTGATGAATCATTTTATCTACTGGTGAAAACCGCATGAAAATCCGTTCAATAGATTTTGAGCTTATCACAAACAGACAGACAGACGTAGAAGAGGACTTCGTTTTATAATCTGTAAAGATAGTTCTTAATTAACATAGATTAACAATGGTTTACATCAAAGTCACTACTAATATCATTCCAAGAAATGTTTACGTAACGATTGTATAAGATTTTGTAATTATACTCAATCTACTGTATTCTAAATGTGGATGGTAAATATATGAACAAACAAAATAATATAATGCAGTATTTCAACAGATATCTCGAAGTAAATACAACAATGCAGTGCAGCAATTGAAAATAAACAAACCGCATATAAAGAGTACCGCAAATTGTTTAATGCTGCTTTGAACGTTTGCGACGAAACGAAAGTCAACAATTTTGAATCGTTTAGCTTACGGCTAATTTTGACACTTGATTTTTAGCTCCATCGAAAAATTTTAGAACTGTTGGAAGCCGACTTTGCATTAAAGATAGATTTTTAAATACTTGACTCACTTCATGTTAATAGAAAATGTAGTCCAAGGTGAAACCTAAACCTAGAAAGTCCAGTTCTGGAAGACCAGACTGGAACACATGCATACGTACTTTGGGACACATTTGACAGTGGTACCCATGTGTGCTTGGAAAAAGCCTTACCGCAATCCTTTAACAAGACTGACCATTATCCTTACTACTGTTATCAGAGTGAGTTTGTTTATAACGTTTTCAAGCCGTAGCTGTCCAACCTATTATCAATTTTAGATACACTTTGTAAATAATAAATAAATAAAATATACACAAACGCGAGCAAAGCCACCAACAAAAGCTAGTTTTAAACTATAATGATGACTACGAGAAAAGTTTTTTTTAAAGATGAAATAGAGGAAATATAAAAGTGCAGTCAAACATAGGAATTGAACATTGAAAGGAAATAGCAATTTTGTTCGATTGGGTAAAGATCTCCAAAGACTAGATGTAAAACTGGGTATAATGGCATGAGAGGTGGTAGGTGAATTATGATAAGCAAGCAAAGTGCCTCTTATTTAGTTTGTACCATTTCAACATCACTCTGTATAAATCCATTAGCTGATATGGATTGTAGATCTATTACTAAAGCCGTTTTTATTACACTATCAAATATAGCGTTTTCGCTTAATAGTGGTACATTAAAATGTAACTCATCTATAATAACACTTGCATTTTCGTCTCCAGTATCGCATATTAAAAATGATTTATAATATTAAAAAAGTTCTAAGTAAATAGTATCTTATAATTATAAATTAAGAGAAACTCCTATTAATTTTACAGCTAAATGTATATAATCTGGGGTGTAAGGGGTGTCGAATAACATCATAGGACTTAAGACACCCAAACCAACCTCACCTGCACGTGGTGCACCCTGCTGAATAACGAACGAGGCAATAGCGAAAGCGGAGTGGTAGGGTTCTACAACCTGACTGGGTCGCAATCATCATTTATGTATATGGCAAAAAAGCCCGTAAGAGAGATTCGCTTCTGCGGGTCGCGTTTCGGGATCAGCCTGTGCATATCCAGCTTTTTACAGGCCGGCATGACAGTGGCGACCGGCGATTGATAGTGTGTCATTCGGTGGTCGCTATTGTTTTTGGATTGTACTGTGCTTACCATCAGGCATAGTGCAGTTATTTTGTCGTGCTAGAATAAAAAAAAAAAAAAAACGAAGATCTTACCAAAGCTTTTGACATCGTAGACGACCTAAAAAAATTGCCCATAAGAGACAAATTTTACACTGAAATTACAAATGCGATGTACATAAACATAATACACGCACGTTTTCAATTATCGTGGTATGTCTAAACGTCTGTGAACTGGTATCTCACGATACACGACTAATTTGATTGGCGGGAGTTGCTCAAGGCAATGTGTCGGGTCCGTTACTCTTAATGTTATGTGCACATTCATTAGGCGACAGCAATTATATCTAGGATACTAAATTATGGTTTAATACCAATTGAATTACAATATTTACATTTCTGCTACGTTTTCATTGATACCTCGATCTTATTTATGTCATGGATACATTCTATAGAATTTACAGTTTACTGGCCAACTGTCGTCCGCTTCGTTCGGTATTAAAAAATGGCAAACGGTCAATCGAATCCAAAAAAAAGCAAGAACTATCCACTAGAATTCCTCATCAAATACATTCAGTATGTTGACGTGATTTAGTATATTAGGACTGTATTTTCATTGTCTAGAATAATATTATAAAGCTGAAGAGTTTATTTGCTTGAACGCGATAATCTCAGAAACTACTGATCCGATTTGAAAAATGATTTCAGTATTAGATAACTCATTTATCGAGGAATAACATCACGCTAAGACTATGTTTTCCCAGATAAAGTAGTACTATAAGAACATTTCTCGGGTTCAGGTTTCCTTACAATGTTTTCCTTCACCGTCATACGATATTGTTACCAACAGAAATTGCTCAATGTACGGGAATTCCGAAAATGTTGTTGGTACATACCGGAGTTTGAACCTGCGGACATCGAAATAATATTCCACCGGTCAAACCAACAGGCCACAACAACTCACTTATGTACATAGATATATCCTCGTAAGGCCCAACCTAAATTTAGGTCGATCTAAATTACGACCTAATGTACTAAAAATTGTTGTGTGTAGTTGTGGCCCAAAAATTAAAATTAATAAAAAATCTTAAAATGAAATGTTTTTCTCTAAATTACTAATTAGTATTTGTTATAACTAAGTTAACAATTCCATAGGTAAGATTGGATTTAAAATTAGAGATTCATTCAAGGCTAATAATTTTTAATGGTACATTTAAATTACTTTTGTTTGTTTTTGTTTTGTTTTGTGTCTGATTTTACAAAACCAAAAGAGGTAGACGCATTGCACCACGCACGACGTTAGAAATGGAAATGGGCAGGGCACATCGCCCGTTCCACCGATGAAAGATGGGCAAAACCAGCAACAAAATGGTCAGATCCAGAAGGAAAAAGGCAAAGGGGAAGACCAAAAAACTCGATGGATGGACGACATAAACCAATTGACAGGAAGAGAATTGATGGGAAATGCTAACGACAGGGATAAATAGAGGCAAATGGAGGGGATCTATATCCAAAAGGCACCATGACATATATAATAATAGATCCGAAATACCTTCTTATATAACTGTTGTATTCATATTTTTTTTAAATGTAAAAAAACTTCTCACGTGTCATGGAAATTAAATAAAGGCTTATTATTATACATTTTAATCGGCGGCTTTATTTAAACCAAAAAATAGGTTCAAATATCATGTCATAAATTTCGGCCACTGGGACGTAATTAATTTATTTGAAAAAATGTATTATCATTAAATTAGGTCGTTGGGCCTTAGAGGGGGAGCCGTCCATCATTAAAGGCACCTTTAACTACACTCCTGGTGGCAGATGTGGGGATGTCTGCTACCGTGGAAAGGAGTACCCGTGAGGTGAAGCACGACTTGCCGCATCTTCTATAAGAAGCAGGAGGGAGAGGGAATACTCTCGAGACGAGGGTCCCCGTCCGCACATCTACGGGTGACCCAAGCTCGCAACCAGTACATCGAAGAATGCCAATTATGAGCCCGTACCGTGGTTCATACACGCGCACAAGTGGCCTAGGTGTTTTAGCCGGTAGCAGTCCAGCATAATCCTCTCACTGTCCCCCGACAGTAGAAGGGTATCCCATGCAGGATATCCCCTAATAAAAAAGGTCATTGGGCCTTACGAGGTTGTAACAATAAATGCGAACTGTTAAATTAAGGAATCTTTCACTTGTAAACGTTATAGAAACTTGTAATGCATTAGAAAATGAAAAAGCAATGCCTGATGAAGTAAATCAATTCAAAGATGTTGGATTTTCGATATCAACACAAACATATTTAACATAGAGCTTTAAAAACAAAAACTAGAGAACAATTGAAATCAACAATATCCCATATGATTTAAACGGTAGTTAAACTTACCAACGACCATCGAATAACATATTTCCTCTATACAAAAGCGAACAGCATAGAAAACTCGAGTCGTCATATACAAATTGTCCTCACTTGTTAACTAATTTACATGACTATTGGCATGAGCCATTGTTTCCAAAAGTTTCGTATGTAGCGTTTCACGTCCGTCTTATTCAACCGAGGAATATGTAATTATGTTATGCAACTGGTTTGGCCTATTTGTTATCTTGTTATGCAGTTTTCTGTCTACTTGAGAACTGAACGTCCCAAAATTATTAATTACTAGCCTCTGCCCGCGACTTCGTTCGCGTGGACATAGTTAATTTGGGCTAACTAATATGTAGCGAAAGCTCTCAAGAGGAAAAAACACCCCGATTTTTAAATATTCTTCATTGGTACTCCACCCCTATTAGTCTTAGCGTGATGATATATAGCCTATAACCATCCTCGATAAATGAGCTATGTAACAATGAAAGAATTTTTCAAATCGGACCAGTAGTTCCTGAGATTACCCCCTACAACTTCACAAACTCACAACATCACAAACTCACAACGTCACAAACTCACAAATCTCTTTATAATATTAGTATAGATTTAAAAATATTTGTGGCCGAATTACAGAGAGTCTTAGAATATTTCTGTGGGTGGTAGAACCACGCTGAAGCTATTACTGGCTTCAGCGTGAATGGGTCGGCTCGTCCGGGGTAGTACACCCTCTCTTAGAAAACTGACGTGAAGTTCGGTTCGGTTAGTGAGAGCGCCGGAGGCCTACCTCTCCTCTCCCCTTTCCCCAACACAGGCTGGCAACGCACTTGCGACCACCCTGGTATTGCAAGTGTCTATGGACGGTGGTAATCACTTAACATTAGGGGATCCACATGTTCGTTTGCCTCCTATGATATAAAAAAATAAGAGCTTCTTCCTGATGACTGTTGATGTTTAATAAATAAAAAAGTCGAGGCAATCATAAGGACGGCCGAGAAAATAAAAACACAGAACAAGGGAATAACTGTATCGTTTTTTGAATTTTGTATTTAATTATACTGTGAATTATGTGAGTCATTATTCTTAATATTTTATCATATCTATTGGCATTCCGAACAATAATAAAAAAAAATTAAGGTTAAAAATTTATTCATGAAATATATGATGGGCTGCAATGTCTCAATACAAAATATCGATATTTGAAGTACACAGGCCACTATACTATGCATCGCTAGTCCGATCTAACCCACGCAAACGCAATACGGTCGGCCACGTTTACTAGCATGTGATGACGCAAAATCATTGTTTCCTTCCAAAATCACTCAACGCGCCTAAAAAAGTTTTCATTTCAAAACTTAGTAATTAGAACAACTTAAAAATTATTACTAACTACCAAATATGCCTTTCCGACAATAGACCTCACTCGTATACAGCCATATTTGTTTACACAGATGATTTTGAACAAGAATTATTAAGTATCAATCTTAAATATACTTAAGATAGGGTTGAAAATACAATGTACATTGATGTAAGAGACCGTCGAAATATTTGCCTACTGTCTTTGTAGCCTCAGCTGATAGCGTTTGAATCGAACGGGAAATATCTTTTTAGGTTACTCATACATATATTTTTTAATACATTTTACTTCCATAATGATGTACATTTGTTATAAATATACCAGCTTTCCACTCGGCTTCGTACAAGTGTTTGAACGAAGAATATGAAAGCATATAGGATGCATCAATATGTGAACGATGGTGACGCCTGGAAATGACACTCCTCTCTGTGCATCCACTAAAAACCAATCTATCTATCTATGTTTTGCTCAAATATATAACAGTAGCGGGCCCACCGGACTTTGTCCCACCATGATAATGAAAAAATGCTCATTAATCACTTTTTTTTTCACTTTTTTTTGGCAATCAATCTTTCAGATTATTACTGCCATTGTCGAGTAGTCAATAATATTACAAGCGTCGTGCGATCATTTCAATATTAAGCGTCGTGTAAGTCAATATTCTAACAAGATGGTGGATCCCTTGTTAGAACCTTCCAGGGAGTTTTTGTGGCACCTCAGAATTTCATGCTCCGTGGTATTATTTTCCATTCACTTTACTTACGCACAATAAACTAACTATATTACGTAAAACACCACCAAATTTACAAAATATAGAGTCAAATAACACAAGATTATGAATAAAATATAAAATCCACCACATGACAGACCAAGATCCCGCCAAAAACTCATTAATCACTTTATATACTGCTGAAAACTACTTGAAAATCCCTTCAGTAGTTTTTGAGTTTATCGGGAATAGACAAACAGACAGACGCGGTGAGGGACTTTCTTTTATGTTTTTTGTATTGATAATGAAGAGATAAACCAGATCGAATTTGTTGTCGGTTCTTCTCGATGACTTGGTTGTTTTCCGAGCTGGTGATAGCTTTGACGTTCATAAGCGCCTTCTCAAGGACTGAATTCTATGATTCTATGATTAATTTCTTTGACGCAGTTTAAGTGGAGACGCGAGTCAGCAAGATCTTTGCAGAATAATTAATGTATATATATATATATATATATATTGTCTCGTTCCTTTCAAACTATATAACGTTATAGAGTTAATAAAGTCTTCTACTGCACTGTCAAAAACTACTGAACGGATTGTTATGCGATTTTCACTAGTAAATAAAGTGATTCATGAGGAACGTTTAGGTATATAATTTGTTAAAGTTTGTTTTTTTAATTGTCAAGGCGGGACAACGTTCTATATACATGAAATAGCTTAAATCGCAACTTTGTATTCCCTATTTGCCTCCTCCAAATTACAACCGACTTCAAATTTGTAAAAATAATATAAGAAAAACTTTGGTTATGTCTGTACGTTTTATTTTGCTCATTTTTTATTCGTTAAATTTGGAACATTTTAGCAATTCTAGAACTGTACTAGGTCTAAAAATCGGTATATCTAAAAAAATCGCAAAATAGAAACATTGCAGTGACTGCGATACACTGTATACCTAATGTAGAAATATTTGATCTTGCACCATTATCCAAATACAAAGGAAAAGGTTTTTTTTTATCTTTATTTTTGGCAACCAATCTTTCAGATTATTACTGCCATTATCGTGTAGTTAATAATATTACAAGCATCGTGTGATTATTTCAATATTTCAATAATCTAACAAGATGGTGGTTCCCTTGTTAGACCTTCCAGGAAGTTTTTGTGGAATCTCATAATTTCATGCTAGGTGGTATTATTTTCCATTCACTTCACTTATGCACAATAAAATAACTATACTACGTAAAACACCAACAAATTTACGAAATATAGAGTCAAATAACACAAGATTATGAATAAAATATAAAATCCACTATATGACAGATTAAAATCCCGCCAACGACTTAAGGAATAAGTTGTTGTAGGCTAAATATCATCCCTTTTCCTGATATAACCTAAAAATGTATTTTGTTAGGTTAGGTTATGTTCTGAACACAAGGAATCCATTACATTGTCGATTCCCTCTTAAAATGGTATTTCCATTTATTTATCTTATCGTTCTGCACACGATTACGTAAAATGTGTAATTTAAACCACGTCGACTGAAAATTACGCCGGAGTCACGCATTCAGTACAATGTATTACTGATATTCGTGTCCTCGAGGTTATTGCATCTTCTTTGCGCAAATAGCTCAACTCACGGGAGTGATAGAGACAGAAAATGAAGCAAAGTGAATTAAAGGTAATATATGAAGACACCTATAAGTACCAACATTAAAATAAATAACTAAGCGAGTACTAACTTGGATAAACATTTTTAACAAAATATACTGACGGAAAAATTTTGATAGATTGGGCAGAATAGTCAAGTCTTTACTGTGCATATATAGAATCCTTAGAATTTAAGCGAGAAAGATTGTGAAGATGGGAATTCTTAGTCTTCCAAGCACAGATCTATTGAACAGATTTTGTTTTTTTTTTTTTTGTTTTTAACACGATATATTCAGGAACTATTGGTCCGATTTTAAAAATTCTTCCATTATTAGATAGCTCATTTATCAAAGATGGCTATAGGTTATATATCATCACGCTAATATCAATAGGAGCGGACTGGGGTAACTGCTTGAAAATCCGTTCAGTAGTTTTCGAATTTATCACGAACAGAGGTCTTGTTTTATAATATATAGTGACTAACCTCTACCCGCGACTTTGTTCGCATGGAATAGTTACTTTGGGCTAACGCTAACACGCAGCGGAAGCTCTCAAGAGGAAAATAAAACCCGATCTTGAAACATTCTTCATTGTTGCTCTGCTCCTATTAATCTTAGCGTAATGATATATAGCCTATATAACCATCCTCGATAAATGAGCTATATAAGCACTGCAAGAATTTTTCAAATCGGACCAGTAGTTCCTGAGATTACCCCCTACAACGTCACAACGTCACAAACTTTACCTCTTTATAATATTAGTATAATAGTATAGAAGTATAGATAAAACTCTTTTTTTTTTTCTTTTTATAATATTACTAGTGGTTCTGGCAGATGTTTTTCCGCCCTGATAATAAAAGAAACCTAGACAAATTATATACCTAAATCTTCCTTATAAATCACTTTATCTATTGGGGAAAACCGCATGAAAATCCGTTCAGTAGTTTTTAAGTTTTACGCGAACAGACAGACAGATGTGGCACAGATCTTTGTTTTATAATATATATATAGGAAAATAAAACCCGATCATGAAACATTCTTCATTGGTGCTCTGCTCCTATTGATCTTAGCGTAATGATATATAGCCTATATAACCATCCTCGATAAATGAGCTATAATAAGCACTGCAAAAATTTTTCAAATCGAACCAGTAGTTCCTGAGATTACCCCCTACAACGTCACAGACTCACAAACTTTACCTCTTTATAATATTAGTATACATATTAGGTATATAGTATGGATATAGACAATAAAAAAAACATAAACCAGATCAACTTTCTTCCCGATTTATCTCAAGAAAAGAGCTATCATCAGAACCGGTAGTAATTTTGACGTTAACAGGCGTCTTCTCAGAGTTTAAATCGAATAGTTTTATTATAGAGTTTCTTATTTGAAAGAACAAATCCATAACAGCACAAATAGACAACGAAAAAACATTATTATTTTGTAGTCCGGTGAAGCTGTTAAGACCTTGATGGGTCAATAGCGTAGTCATTTCGAAAGAAAAAAAAAAAAAAAAAAAACATTATTACAATGTTTTAAGGTACATTATATACGCTGTCGTGTCCCATCGATTTGTATAACAATAAGATATTTTGTAACAAATTTACGTATATGTGGTTATGCGCGCTAACTGTAATTGGCTTTGTAAATATTCTGCGCCGGCGCAACCGATCCTAAGTAATTCGTGCTCATATTTCAACATTGGAACATTTATTTTCGAACGATCACATTTTTTTTCTCTGATCTGACTACGCTGTTTACCTAGTAAGGTCTTAACAGCTTCATCAGACTACTAAGGCGAGCAAGATACTCAGCCGATTCCATTCGAGCAACCAGCTCATGGGTGCACGGAACACCTCGGCATGGGCTGTTGCCTGATACATGCAATTCGCGACCTATCTGAACTAACCTAAGCTAAACTACATGTTCATACTTATATGAGTTAGTGAAACATATATGTGTAACAAGCATACATATATACTTCAATAACTTCTATATATATTTTGTGTCGGATAACTTTTCAAAACTTTTACCTAGCAAAATCTTACCAGCTCCACTAGACTATTAAGGCGAACGCTTAGGGCACTCAGCCGATTTTATTTGACAACTAACTCAAGGGTGTACGGCACACAACGGCTTGGGCTGTTGCCTTATAAGTGCAATTCGCGACCTATCTAAGCTGACCTTTTTATTTTTCTTTATACAGGAGAAATTCCGTCATGGAAACACCTCGCACTGCCGGGGGTCAGTGCGAGGGTTACGTGGGACTCTTACTCAGTAAAAACTCCTGTGCCGCTTTTGCGCGTATGCATCCAGGACCGAGGATTGGCAGTGAACATGTGCTCCTCTAAACCCTGATCACGCGCTTGGGCCCCGTAGATGGTCGACCGGGGGACCCACGCATCGAGAGAGGAAATTCCTCCCTCCTGCTTCCTATTGAAGCGGCGGCCGAGACCGTGCCTTACATCACGGGCCTTCATTCCACAGCAACAGTCGCCCTAGGCTAAGCTAAGTCGGTCGGTCTAAGCTGACCTAAGCTTAGTTGTTAGAACATATATGTGTACCAAGCATACATACTGTCATATATATTTCGTATCCGATAAGTTTCTTAACTATTTCAATTCGAAAAGGGTAAAACAAAAATAAAACCCTTCCAGTTTCATGTATAAGCGTGTACGTGTGCACGTGTGTGGAGGTAATATGTCTAATCTTGTTGCAGTGATATAATATTTTGTGTCACTCAAGGACTCCACGCCAAGGGAAAGGACCTAGGCTCGAGCCGCTGCCGAGGGGGGCCTAATCTGGTAGACTGCTTAGCAACTAAAGAGAAGAATTATGGTATACAACCTAGATCCTTCCTCAAGAACAGATCTATATCAATGTGGAAACTACATTAAAATCAGTTCACCAATTTACAAGTGTATTATTTCCTATCCACTTCTTCTGTGCACGATAACAGAACTGTATTAGGTAAAACAATACCAATGTTATAAAATATAAAATAAAATAATACAAAATTATGAACCACGAACTATTTATTATAAAGTGAAGTCTTATGCCGCGTCTGTTAGTCTGTAGGTCTGTCTGTTCGCGATAAACCCAAAAACTACTGAACAGACTTTCACACGGTTTTCACTAGTGCATAAAGTGATTCATGATGAAAGTTTGTGTATATAATATTATCAGGACAGGATAATGTCCGCCACTCGCCAACAAAATTTAAAATTCACTACATGACAGACTGCCAAAAACACGTATTATTTTTCATCAGTCCTATTGTCAGCTTTTTCAATGTCCTAGATACTATGTAAGCTCGTCGATTCGAAATAACAGTAACCATTTGACTAATTATTTTTTTGTTGTGTTTCTAACTGTCAGAATAAGGTTGTATGAATGAAAGTGTTAGAAAATCCACACGAGAAAATGATAGCTTTGGGTTAAAAATATCCGAATAAAAAGTGACATGAATGACACAAAAAACATTAGATATTCAAAAATATTGACAGAATTGACAGATTAACTTCAGTTGTTCAGTTACCTTTTTATTTTATTTCATGGTCGTACTATAAAGAGGAGATTTGACTTTGGGGAGAATGATTTTCTTCGTTAGTAACACTTGTGCGATGATTGTGCTGCGGTGGACAGATTATATGAAATAAGTTTATTTCAAAATAGCTTAAGTACAATTATTAAAAAACACTACTATTCATTATTATTTTCATTTAGATTATACAAGAACTTTAATGATTTATTTATCATCGGATTTTTTCAAAGGACATCTAATCTATAAAAAAGATATTGTTGTTTTTATTTTATTTTAATGCTTATTTCATTCAGTCTATGATAAAAATTAATTAGGTATATACACATTGTTTGTTTTGGATATACGAGTATTAAAACCGTGAATAAAAAGAGCTTAATCTATATAAACCTACCTAAATATTACATATTTAAAAAACATCTACACATATACGGGCTAATCGCCGAAAATGCTGAACCAAAATTGACGCGACTTTTACAGATAGATAGTAGTATATTAAGGTATTAAACTTTAAATGAATTTTAACATGTAATAAATAAATATTACTATCAATCAATCGATTTATCAGTCTAATTTCATTCACACCTTGTAATTTAATTAATCAATATATTTCAAACAATTATTTAACTCGGGACGGAGTCGGCCCAGTCAATAACTTTAAGACGGTGCTAAGTAGCAATCGTTTATTCATAAATCACAATTTAAAATCACTGAAATTATTTTTTTTAACCCAGTTTCTAAAGTTCGGTAGTATTTTTTATGCCTGTTACGTCATTATTTATATTTAATTTGAATTAAAAATGAATCACCAAGTTACCTCAATGAAATGCATTTAGTATTTTATTAACGCATTATAAATATATGTCTGCATAAAGATTTTCATGAATAACAAAAAATGCATCTAGATTTATGTTCAACTCATCGCGACCCCCATATACCAAGTGCTAGTAGCCATATTCGCACGTGTAAGCGTATTCTGATCCGAGATGAGTACAGTATTGAAGAGGCGTGACAGCGTATATTTACCAGATTAAATAGTTACCCCCAGAAACACATTAAGAAGCCTGTCAGCATGAATATTTTTTTTAACTTTATTTTTGACAACCAATCTTTCAGATTATTAATGCCATTGTCGTGTAGTTAATAATATCACAAGCGTCGTGTGATTATTTCTATGTTCCAACAAGATGGTGTCTCCCTTGTTAGAACCTTCCAGGGATTTTTGTGATATAGTCCGGTGAAGCTGTTAAAACCTTGCTGGGTCAACAGCCTAGTCATTTCGAAAAATAAAGGATTTTTGTGACATCTCGGAATTTCATTCTCCGTGGTATTATTTTCCATTCACTTCACTTACGCACAATAAACTAACTATATTACGTATAACACCACCGCATTTACAAAATATAGAGTCAAATAACACAAGACTAAAAAATCAAATCCACTACATGACAGACTAAAATCCCGCCAAAAATTCAGCATGAATCTTTTGTTGCGTTTAAAAATTATTCAGTGTATTCATACAGGCTCCAGTATAATTCTCATTATATACTTCCATAATCTACAATGCTCTTTATTGTGCTTAAATAAGAACAATTAACAGAATTACTTATTCTAAAACGATTTCTAAAACTTATTCTAATAATAGATGACTGTTTTATTCAAAGATTATAATACCAAAACTAGATTTTAGAATTAAATATTACTTAAACGCGGATGTACGTAGTGCCTTTGAAGAGAATTCCGAAAATATATAAATTGAAAAATAATTAAAGAGTTTGAGAGAAAAGAAACAAATCAACCTCGATAATCCTTACAACAAAAAATGTTTTTTTTTTAATACGTCAAAGTTATCCAAATACGAAGTCACTTTATCTTTCCTGAAGAGTTACAGTAAGTTAAGAAAAAGATATCAGATTCATATTTGTTGCTTCTATATAGAGTAATTGAATAACATCAAAATCTTTGAAAAATGACTACGATTTTTATTTAATTTTCATTTTTATTAACCATATTTCAGAAAGTGCAAAAGTGTGCATTCTGTTAATTTGGGCGCTTGTTTAGTATGCCCCCAAAAAAGGAGTGACAAAAGAGGTCTAATGTTACTTAAATTAAAAACCGCACCAACTAAAATAATTAAGTTTTAAGTACATTATACATAATGTTAAGATGTTAAAGCTAACTAAATATTGTGCTGTTCCATTTAAGATAGCGTTATCATTACAGTTTAATGCTTTTATAATCTGAGATATGGGTTTTTATTTGCTTTGCGTTGGCAATATGACCCCGAGTTGTACTATTTTACTTCCAAATACCTTCTAATTTCAAAATTGACTATATCGTAGTAATAATAAAGTTAATTCGTATATCATTTATCTAATTAATATCCAGAAAAAAAATGCTATAAACCTTATTTATTTCATTTAGATTTATAAACAAAAAAAAATTAATTCACAAAAAATCTTAAAACAATTAATTTACTACTCATATATTTAAAAAATTAATTAATTTCAGATGTAAATTAGTAATAATGAAAATATATAATTATTAAAAAAAATCTTACCTAGTCAAAACTTGAGACATTTTCCACTACCGTTTCCAACGAAATTGTCAGCCATCTTAAATCACATGTTTAGATCATTACTTCATTACAGTGGACGCCCTATGTTGAGATCATGTGACCAATCACAGGCCTACATTGTTGTGTAATTATCTATAAACGCCCAATCGCCCGCCATCGCCTCATTGTAATTATACAAAAAAAAATATTACCGCTAAAATTTAATTCACAATATCGACTGACACACTTTTTAAATATAAGCACTTATATATCAAAGAACAATGTAAAAAATTAAAGCAAATTATTAATAACTTGAATATTAAAGCATTTTGTAGCCACTAATATATAAATGTAAGTTAAAAGTACATAAACTATTTTTTTGTAAACTTGCGTTCTAAGCCGCTGAAGTAAAATGGCGTCTTTTCTTAAAATGCGGTTATTATATACAGGTGCGCCTGTTACGTCACACCTGTGGCTAGGGCACGGTGTTTATTCAATTCTTATCGTTTTAAAGCGCCGTGCTAGGGAAACTGAGTAGGAAATATGTTTTACTGACTTTCAATTTCCAACACTATTGTTTCACAAGTCCTAACTCTTAAGCTGTTACGAACATATTCATGAGTTATGTTTAAAGCACAGCCAACAATTTATTTACAAAACATTTATTTATTCTAGGGTTGTCAATATGACAATAAATTAGTAAATTTATTAAAATTAAGAGTTTTGTTATTGAATATAAATGCTTACAGAAAAACACGGTTGTTTTTTTTTCTCGAACTGACTACGCTATTGACCTAGCAAGGTCTTAACAGCTTCACCGGACTACGTAACAAACACGGCATGCTCCAATACTATTTTTTGTGAATAGATTAATATGTCCCTATCGTTGTTTTGAGTTTATTTCGTTTAGTTGAGGAAATGTAAAGAATAACAATTATTGTATTTAAAAATATATTGTTTAGTATACTTTATTATTTATTTAGTTTTATCTTAATTTTACTAAAATACAATGCCTTCCACCAAGCATAAGACGCATTTTAATAAAACGAAGCAATAAGTGTAATAAAAAAATATTTAACGTGTTTTAAGTAGTAGAAAAACCCAATAGTTTCACTACTTAGTAGTGTAAGTAGTAGTACACACTTAAATCGAAGCTCAGTTTACAATCACTTTAATGACGAATATCTGGCTGCATAAGCTAGTGTAGCCATAAGCTAGTATTGGTGGAAATGTATTAATACTTTATTGCACTTTTTAGTTCGTAAATTGGTGAATTTAATTAGCAATTGATTTTTAATTATATAATTTATTAAAATAATAAGCATACCCACAACGAAAGTTAGTTATGAATAAGTACCAATTGTAACATCATGAACATTCTGTCTCCTGTTTTCATATAAATATTGGTCCAGTTGAATTTTAAAATTAGTGATAATAGCAGCATATGTGTGGTCCTCACCAAATTTATTGACCGTTCTGAACATAGCTGCGCAAATATAGATATTAAATAGTAGGTATTATATTATATTCTGTATTTTTAAATAAATACTAATTTTAGATAACTATTATAATATTTTATTTTTGTTTTGTATTAAACTATTAACGATGTCTTTTTTAGTAACTAATCTTCTAGAGTAGATTATTACTACCATTGTCAAGTAGGTTGTGTTCTTGCGATCATTGACAAGATGGTGGCCGTCTTGTTAGAACTTTCCAGGGAGTTTTTGTGCCAAGTCAGAATCCATGCTCCGTGGTATTATTTCCGATCCACTTCACTTGTTCACAATAATCAAACTATATTACGTAGAACACCACCAATATTACCTATATAGAGCCAAAACATTAGTATTTCGGTGAAGCTGTTAAGACCTTGCTGGGTCAATAGCGTAGTCATTTCGAAAAAAAAAGCCAAAATATGAAATCCACTACATGACATTCCAAGATCCCGTCAAAAACTGTATTGACGATGTTATGAGTAAGCCCAAACTTAGGGCTATATTCAGAGCGGTTAAAAAATTAATGAAGACTGTACACATATTTTTATGCTTGATTAAAATATTTTCTTTTGTTATACGTCACCACAAACTGAGAAGTCACATATAAAGTTCTCATCAATCTTTTTGGCCACTCCGAAAGTAGCAGTAAGTTCAGGCTTGCAAAGTAATATAGTGAAGAATTTAATATAAAATATATTTAAATATTAATATAAAAAGCTAAAATTGGTATTTACTTATCCCTTAGTCTCGATATTACACATCTTTGAATAGTATAATATGAAGTAACTTCCGTTGTCTGTTTCCTTAGATATTTTAAACTATCCAACGGATTTTAATAGAATTTTCAGCAATAGATAGAGTGATTCAAGAGGAAGGTTTATATGTATAATACATACATATTTATAGTACAGAAAAACCGAAAAAGTCAAACATTGGTAATGTGATATCGTAACAAACATATTGTTGTGCGCTTCAATCGCAAACGCTGGCTAAACCTTACGAGATAGAATAAATTAATGTACTACATAATTGTATATCTTAAAAAGATTCATAAAAAAGTCTGGGATAATATATATTTATCTTTACAGGATAAGCCACAGCAACCATTTTTATCTTTTTGCAAAAGTAATTACCAAGCTATTATGTACACTATAGTGTTATTCCTTATACAATTAAATACATTACATACGTTGTACATGTCATGTAGATCAAAACTGCTCTTAACAGTATTTTATTAAAATAGATATCTACATTCCACTCGTGCAAAACTGGGGCGGGTCGCATGTATTATATAAAACGCAACTATCTTCAGAGCGGTCAAAAAGTATGGCGCGGACTATAGACGAATATTAAAATAAATAGCTTCCCCTTAATTGTACGATTATCATGGTGTTCCTTACAACATTAAGCAAGTAAAAACAGAATACGCCGCATATTTTCGTACATGCGTATTAGTTGTAGAAATTAATACGCATGGTTACGAACGTAATGGCGTATTAGTACGACGACCTTTATTTATGTACTAACCTTTGCACGCGACTTCGTTCGCGTGGAATAGTTACTTTGGGCTAACGCTAACACGCAGCGGAAACTCTGAAGAGGTAAAAACCCCGATTTTGGAATATTCTTTATTGGGACTCTATTCCTATTGGTCTTAGCGCTTAAATGAATGCCTAAATGAGCTATATAACATTGAAAGAATTTATCAAATCGGACCAGTAGTTCCTGAGATTACCCCCTAGAACGTCACATACAAACTTTACCTCTTTATAATACTAGTATAGATATAGATAAATTATTTATTTCTTTAAATTCAATCAAAGGTAAAGGAGAGTATAAAAGAATACTTTAAGATTGATTATCGACTTAGTTACCAACGACTTAATAGAATATTAGGTATATGATAGAACTAGAGCCTGGCAGTCATTATTCCGCTCTGATTATAAAAAAAATCGTTGACAAATTATATACCATACCTTTCTTATGAATCGCTTTATCTAATTGTAAAACCCTTATGTAGTTTTTGAGTTTATCTATACTAATATTATAAAGAGGTAAAGTTTGCGAGTTTGTGATGTTTTAGGAGGTAATCTCAGAAACTACTGGTCCGATTTGAATAATTATTTCAGTATTATACAGCTCATTTATCGAGAATGGTTATAGTCTTTATATCATCACACTAAGACCAATAGGAGCGGAGCACCAATGAAGAATGTTTTAAGCGAGGGTTTTTTTCCTCTTGAGAGCTTTCGCTGCGTGTTAGAAATAAGAGGCTAGTCGCGAATAAATTGACAGACTTGGCAGAGGATTTCTCTTTATACGATGTAACGATATAACAACATTTTAATATATAATTCCAACAAGTTATTATTTTCCGAAACGTTCATTTCATCTCGTCGTATCAGCGTTCCACTTTGTTATCAGATTAATATCTCAAATGATAAGGTAGGCAAACTGTGTCGCTTGCCGATGCGTTAGTATTCTTGTCCCGGTAAAAATTTGGGGCCTTTACTCTGATTTTTTTTTATACAGGTCATTCTATTTATATTTATTCCGTTAGGCCAACAGAGTTGGGCGGTTGAAAGGCTAAGAAATTGCTTTCCAATTACATAATACAACAATTACATACATATTTAATAGTTAGAATAAGCATTGCATACTTGCTTCAAAAAGTTTGGATACTTTCGTATAAAACGCACGCGGTTAGGTTAGAGTTTAGACTTGATCTCGTGCCGCCCCAACCATATCGGAAGACGTACACCGTGGGGTTTTAATCCGTGCGAGTCGGACATAACCCATCCTCTCCCCCGGAAGGGTGGTGTATCTATTAGAGATTACTCCACCTAAAAAGAGAGTTTAGACTTTTGAAAAGGATCACCCGGACTTGCTAAGGTAGCGATCGGCGAGCGCGGTGCATCTAATACGAAAGTACCCAAAGTTTTTTTGAAGAAAGTATGCAATGCGTTTTTAACTTTTTTGTAATGACACGGTTACAATCGAGGATATTACAAGTTTCTTCTTGAGTTCTTTTATTTTTGGGAAACAATCTTTTATATTATTACTAGCATTATTGAGTAGGTAACATTCTTATAAGTGTCTTCTTCTTCTATTTTATTTTTGGCAACTAGTCTTCAAGTAGACTATTACTGCTATTGTCAAGTGAGTTACGATAGTACAAGTTTCTTGATATAAATTAAATGAACTAACTACATGGTGGCCGTCTTGTTAGAACTTTCCTGAGAGTTTTTGTAGCAAGTCAAAATCCATGCTCCGTGGTATTCTTTCTGATCCACTTCACTTGTGCACAATAACCAAACTATATTACGTAAAGCACCACCAACATTACACAATATAGAGTCGCATAACACGAGTTTATGGCTACAATATAAAAACCACCAAATGACATTCTAAGATCCCGCCAAAAACTCCCAAGTGTCTTGTAATTATTTCAATATTCTAACAAGATGGTGGCTCCGTTGTTAGAATCAAGGAGTTTTTATGGCATCTCAGAATTTATACTCCATGGTATGGTCCCTTGCACTTCACATGGGCACAATAATCGAACTATATTACGTAAAATATAACCAACGTTACAAAATATAGAGTCAAATAACAGAAGGTTTACATAAAATATAAAATTCACTACATGACAGACCAAGATCCCACAAAAAATTCTAAATATCTTTAGTTAATAGAAAGTTATCAAAGTATTAACAAATTTTGTTTTTTATAAATACTACGCGTTCAACGATGCCTTTATTGCCTTAGATAAAAGGTGCAAGCAGTGTGGTGCGCATGCGCCAAAGAAAGGAAATATATCTATTCGATACTTAGAATTATAAAGCTGGTGAGTTTGTTGGTTTTGGTCGAACACACTAATCTTAGAATCTAACGTTTCGATTTGAAAAATTATTTCAGTGTTAAATAGCTCATTTATCGAGAAAAAAAATATAGGCTATTTATCAACACGCTAAGACCAATAGGAGCAGATAAGCAATGAAGAATATCTCAAAATGTTTTTTTTTTTCTTTTGAGAACTTCTGCTGGATGTTAATTAGCCCAGAGTAAGTATTCCACGAGGACGATGTTTGTAGTCCGGTGAAGCTGTTTAGACCTTGCTAATTCAAAGGCGTAGTCAGTTTGAGAAAAAAAGTGGACAAAGTTCGGAGCAGAAGCTACTATCTAATATCTTTAAACGAGGAATTCTTGTATATTTTTATATATTCAGGATCTCGGAAACGGAGTCAGCGATTTCCTTGAAACTCAGTATGTAGGTGGTTTCGAGGACGATAAATCGATCTAGCTAGATCTCATTCATAGAAAACTTTTTTATCCGAGTTTTCAGGCAATGAAAAAGTGTAGCTAGAATTGAAGGTAAATTTTGCCACCGTAGTCAAAACAGAAATAGCTCAGATGGAAATCGACTGCTTCAAAAATCCTTCTAACCCCAGTTCAAATCGGAGTGACAACAAAAGTATCTTTTTTTAACATATTTTTTTTGGTATAAAATGCAAATTTTTTGAAGCAAATCTGACAGTTTATTTTAGTCTAAAAATGTTTTTTAAAGAACCGAGCTAGGGTCGGTCATCCAGGTATTATTATTAAGAAGCAACCACGTAACCAAAATCGCGGGTATTATCTAATCTTATCTATAGGGTAAAAAAAAAAATATATTGTAGTTTCGTAGTAAAACCCCTAACCACGCTATCTCAAAGCAATGACAAGTCTTATTTCGTTTTTTAATCTCGATTCAATTGCATATAATCTATGTGTTTTTAATTTATTGTGTAATTATTATTTACGGCTATTAACATAAGTATTAATGTCATACTACAATTATTAATGCTTTTCAGAAGTATTTAAGTTGTCTAAAAAGTAGTTCATGTCATTAAAACTTATTTGCAAGACAAAATTATTTATTCTAAGCAAATGCATTGCTGAAGATAGCAGCAGCATTCAGCAATTGAAGTAATTAAAAAATGTATGTTTGTGCCATCTGTTAGCGAATAGAAATAATCACGAATTTAATTTAATCCCCATCTATTGAGACGTTAAAGAACTAACTAAGAAATTCAAATTAATATTAGTGTTATATCTGCGATCAATCAACTCTACAATGTTTGATTTGTCTCCAATAATAACTGACACACCTAAGTATTTTAATGGTAAAAGTTTTTATGCTATTCAATTAAATTTATCACTAGATGCCGCTAAGCAATATTGTAGTTTTTATTTAAATTAGTGAGTTTGAAATTTTGATTTAACTGTTAGGAAGACCCAACGGTTATTAATCATTATACATTTTGAATATTATTATTCTTTTAGTTATATTTGAAGAATAAATAACATTATAAAATGTACATATAAAAATTCATCTTGTTAATTCAACTGTACTGTACTGTATAATCGTAACCAAGCTGGTTATATACAGTCAACCAAATTGTTAGAAATTAATAATATATCGATTATCTATTAGTTGGAGTATCGTATTTTAATAAGTTGACAATTATAGGTGAGGTCTGAGGAATGGAGATTCAATTTTCACTGGATATCACACAGCAATCTTTCATTGAATGCGTATTTTTCTTTTTATATTGTTTTAGTCCTTGGATAGTTCAAACAAAGATTAAGTAAAGTCAGAATTTCAGTAATTAAATTCAGTAACTAAATTATAAAAGGCATTACCTACATGGTCATATTACTTACTTCTTTATCTGTGTTCTGTGGATTGGCGGATCATAGATCGTAGAACACTAGTTGTCAAATGTCAAACCTGCTGTCAAACCTTATCAAACGAATTGACATCTGGATTTTTCTTTCATTCGCGATAATCAGCGGGTGCAAGTATGTTATCGAGTTGTAATCCTATTTTAAATAACTAAAAGTGAAATATCTATCTAACTGTTTTGCAAAATATTTTGTACTCATCCTAGTATATTTATAAAGATAATATATATTTGTTCTATATTTAAATCGTAAATGGTGATAGGTTATGTAAAAGTGATTTTTTTTTTTCAAAATAACTCAATAAAAGTGCAATTTGTAATTAATTTACTTGTGTTTTTGAATTAGCAATTTGTGTTTCAGCACACACTGGTTCGGACATAATGAGAACGACACAAATTGCCCAGTACGCTTTGAGACTCACATATTCGCAGGTATGTTACATTTTTGTTATTTAAACCTCTATGTTATAAAATTAAAATAAGTGTATCGACCTTTTTGGAACCTATAGGCAATTATTGTTACTTATCACGTCTGTATCCGTAGGCTATACAAACTATAACGAATTTAAATCTTACTGGTAGTATTAAAATACTGCTATCAGATCGTAATTCTTACAAGAATATTTGAATTTAGAAACCAATAAGAGTTTTATTCAATGACATATAAGAACTATTTTTATATACCTATAAATGAAAAATGAGCATTTTCCTTAAACTAAGTTCTTTCCGCAATATTGTGTCATAATAATAACTACTAAGTATTCTTATTAGAAACTGGTTCCTTTACTGGATTTGAGAAAAACACGATTTTTTTTATTTCAAAGAAGGCAATCGCACAGGTGGGTCACCTGATGTTAAGTGATCACCATGGTCCATAAACACCAGCAACACTAGAGGAGTTGCAAGTGTGTTGCCAGCCTGTGTTGATGGGGAATATGGGAGGGAATGGAGAGGGAGAGGTTGGCCTCCAGTGCTCTCACTGACCAAACGAAATGCAATAATGCAAGCACTGTTACTTCACATTGGTCTGTGTGTCGGGTGGAAGTACCCCGGGCAAGCCGACCCATTCATGCTAATACCAGTTATAGCTTTAACATGGCTCTACCACCTACATATGTTGTATATCACAATATGCCATAGTCTACTTCCAAATTTATAAGAAACTTTTTAAGTAATAGTTGATCATGTTTAGTCATAAAAAATTAAACCTATGTACACACAAAGAATTTTATACAATTTTTTAAATTTTATATATTAGTAAAGGAAATGATATTGTTGTTTAAAAGGAATTTTTTAGTTTGATGTTTTATACTAATGACTATTCATCCCTTACAATTTTGCAACTGCTATTGAATTACGTGTGTTAAATTTTATCTTTACTGCTTAAACCTTATAGAAGGATGTAATGGTATAATACAAAGAAGACTTCAGCTTGACTCTAAAAGACATATCACAATTGATACAACTCTTTTAATCATTAGCTCGAGTAGTCTTGTAAATCTGTTGCTAGGTCAATAGTTTAATCAGTTCGAAAAAAAAATGATTAACTTGAAATTAACAACAGATATGGCAGTCTCATTTATATGTCTTCTTCTTCTTCTTACCCTTATCCCACCGGAGTAGGGTCGGTACAACATATTTGTCATGTTGTGATGTATGATTTGGCTTAATTTTTACGATCGGCCGCCTGCCTGTCATCAACCCTCCTTGGGATTATTTTGTTGTACCACTATATGTTTCTATAGGATCTTTTAGCTACACAAATTTTCTGTAGGCTTTAGTTTAGACTTTTTCCGACGACTGCATTTTCGTCTTATTTTCTGTTGTCCCGTTTTCATAGTTATTACAGTACTTTCAACTACATATGTTATTGGGGCACTGATTTCGTACTAATTTTTCGGTTGAATTACTCACTGGTTTTTGTTCAACATTGGTGACTGTCATAACAATATCGGCTTGCACTGTTTGAGGCTTTTGTATCACGTAAACTGGTGTATATTGACTAAAGTTAATAAAGTTGATATCTTTCGGTGTATTAATATAAAATTAAATACAATAAACCATTATAATAACATAAAATATGAAAACTATAAAAGAAAATAAATGCAAATAAAATGACATGACAATGACTTTTCTTTTTCTTTTTTATATGTATGTATGAATTAATGTAGAGTAGAATAAATTGCATATTTGATCTTCATATAGAAGGTTGTGTTTGAAGTGGTTTTTTTATTTCATTTTTGCAGCTACACATCTATAATATTCTAATGTCATTTTCAAGTAGATAAATAATATTATAAGTGTCTTATGGTAATGAAAAAAAAATCGATGATTCTAGCAAGATGGTGGTGTTTCTATGGAATTATTGTGGCACCTCAGTATTCTTGCTCCCTAGTACTGTTTGCTATTCACTTCACTTGTACACATTAACTTTATTAAATAAAATACTACCAATATTACAAATTATAGAGTTACATGAAACAAAATTAAGAATAAGATAAATTTTCACTACATGACAGATAAATATTTATTTACTTATAGTTAATTGACAAGCAACATAATTGTTGATACGTCTATATCATACTGTGTTATTTGGCGGGATTTTGGTCACTGCAAATGTTCACTGACTAAAGTGAGTTTATTAATCCGTAGCCATTTGTCGAGTTGGTTTATAAAACCATGTACAGAATTAGCAGATACTATTTACTTATCGGTTCCAAATTAGTACCACTCTATTACTGAGGAAATTGTGTGCAATTGTTGTGTGAAAGCGTTCGACTTATTGATGTGAAACATCTATAGGCAGAGGGGAAAACTGATTGTTGGCGTGGCGACGCAAAGACAACCTTTGCACAATTAACGAAATACACAGAAACATTTGCAACCCTACTTGTATCAACTAAAGATTCAGATCATTTTGTAGGCCACTCGTTCCACTAGTGTTAGGCGGCATGCGCCGATGACGTAGCGCCTATTGATAAATGCCGCCAAAAACACCGCGCCAGCGCCTGATTGATTTTTTTATTTAGTAAACATGAATATTTATTTAATAAAATAAATAAACAGTCATTATTTTATGGAATAAATTTGTAATGTTTTATCTTTTCATTATGGCATAGCTGATTCCTGTTGTAATCTGTTGTTCTATGCATATAACTTACACAAAACAATTTCGATGTTTCACATCTGCCAGGCGTCCAGTGACACCTCAATTTTTTTTTAGTTTGATTTTCTCTTGTACATCTTATTGTGTCTCTCTTAAATACATATATAGTTGTGTCTTTTTATTAAATATCTATCTATCTATATAAGTTATTATCTAATATTTACTGCTTCCAGCAGTAGATAAAGTGATTCATGTGGAATGTTTAGGTATATAATTTGGCAAGGTTTTTGTTTTTTTTATCAGGGAGGGACAATGCCCCCGGGCTTGCCTAGTTTTTATTATATAAGTGTTTTTTTTTCCTCGAACTGACGACGCTATTAGCCTTACTAGGTCTTTACAGCTTCACCAAACTATTGAGGCGAGCGCTGAAGGCACTTAGCCAATTTGGGATGTTAGGGCGACTAACTCAAGGGTGCACGGCACACCTCGGCTAGGGCTGTCACCTGTTTTGTGCAAAAATCGCGACCTATCTTAGCTAACCTACGATAAGGTATCTAGATATACGTATATGAGTTATTGAAACATGCATGTGTACCAAACATGCGTGCCTCAACAACTCCTATATGTATTTTGTGTCGGAAAAAATCCTCTAAACTAGGTATATAGGACAGGATTAGATAGGGAAAAATTAGGGTAGAACTCTTTGTCGTTTATTTCTCTGAAAAAGAAAAACAGCGTGTAAGCGTGTAGTATAGGTGATATGTCTGATGTTGTAGCAGTGATGTAAGGTTTTCTGTCACTGTATCGCGTGAGCAGCGTACTCAAGGGCTCCACGCCAGGGGAATGGACCTAGGCTTGGGCCGCTACGAAGGAGGGCCTAATCTGGTGTGCGGGAGCGAAATTTACCCCCAGACCACGGCGGCGTAATCATTGGTTACACGGGCGTGGGTGTGAACACGCTCTGTTTGGAAAGACAGGCTGGTACTGATCGTTCACTGACGTGATTGAATCAGGAGGGTCGGTAAAACTGTGTCGCGGTCGTCTCCTATACTGCGCAGCGTTGGGTACGGGTTCATAGTTCGCGGCGGATACCACTAAAGGGCTGGGATGATTCGCGGCTTTTTCGAAATAACTACGTGTATTCTCTTACATATTTCTAGACACCTGCAATTTTTTTTTCACGAAAATCGACACGTTAGTTTTAAATTCTTTTTATATGTATAGCTTTTAGTGTTTCCAGGTTTTAGTGATTATAGTAATTCCGCAGTATGAGGTTTAAGATTAGCTAGCCAACTGCTTGGTATGTAATGGTTTAGGCCGATTGTATGCATAAATATAGCACAGAACTTCAATTGAGAAGAATATTCATTGGTGAATGAATACAGACAGTAGATAGAATGTTTGAACACGTGATTTATATAAAAATAGACTGTATTAATGCTTGTGCGTGTAACAAGTGTATTTGTGCGGTTTCAAAGCCAACGTGCCTTTGTTGTGCGCAACGTGATTCACATTTACACAAATAAAATATGGATCTGCCTATTAATGCATATGTTGGGTAGGTTAATTAGGTTTGTCTAGCTGTAGGACGCGACAGTTCTGCCTGATTGGATCGAGGCCATGGTACATAGGACGCTTACAATAGCCGCAGACAGACAAGTCGCATTCCGGGATCATTAGGTGTATATTGCTACTCGCTTTTGCCTGCAACTTCGCTCGCGTTAATGCAGATTTCAGAATTCAGTTTCAGGAACCGTTTGTCGTATAGTGAGGTCAAGAACCATGTCAAGCGGGTTTCAATTCGAGTAGCGGAGGAAAGGGATGATTTTTCTTTTCTGCGGAAAATCTTAGTAATTGAGATGTTTATGACTAGCTTCTGCCCGCGACTTCGTTCGCGTGGAATAAATATTTTAGGCTAACGCTAACACAGCGAAAACTCTTAAAAGGAAAGAAAACCCGATTTTTAAACATTGGTGTTGTGCTCCTATTGGTATTAGCGTGATGATAACCATAACTATAACCATCCTCGATAAATAAGCTATGTAACATTGAAAGATGTTTAAATCGGACCAGTAGTTCCTGAGATTACCCTCTAACACGTCACAACGTCACAAGTTTTACCTCTTTATAATATTTGTATAGATCAAAGTTTTGAGGTTATGTGTCGAGCGCAGTGCATTTAATACGAAATTACCGTTTTTTCTCTATAGTTGAACTTCAATCACTTGACGAGCACTCTTAACGATAAGTGTGTAGTTTGAAAAGTTTGTCATTTGAAAGTTATCTCTGCGGACGCTACATAAAATCTTAAGAGGTATATTTATCCTTTTCACTTTATTTTTGGCAACCAGCCTTTCAGATTATTACTGCTATTGTCGTGTAGTCAATAATATTACAAGCGTCGTTTGATTATTTCAATATTCTAACAAGATGGTGGCTCCCTTGATAGAACCTTTCAGGGAGTTTTTGTTGCATCTCAGAATTTCATGCTCCGTGGTATTATTTTCCATTCACTTCACCTATGCACAATAAACTAACTATATTACGTAAAACACCATTAGTTAATACCATATAGAGTCAAATAACACAAGATTATGAACACAATATAAAATCCACTACATGACAGACTAAAATCCCGCCAAAAATTCCAAGAGGTATATTGAAGACTAGCTGACCCGTGCAACTTCGTCTGCACCAAATTGGTTATCACTTGTTGCAGTTGTACTTTTAAACGCGAAAAATATTTATAAAACTTGTACCCGATTGCAACCACAACGACCATTTCCAATTGTGAATCCAAACTATCCACGGACTCACTCAAACATATACCCAGATTATATGAGATTTTTTTGCTTTAATAAGCCTAAAACCCGTTCGTTGCATCATCTACCAGGATCAATTAAGATAAAAACTAACCTACATAAAATTAAATAAACATCTCTATCACTTACTTTATCATAACTATCTTCAACTTGTATTAAAACCTTTTTATACTCCATCGTATTGAAGAATAATATATGAATACCGTGTCGAAGCGTCAAACATCGCGTTGAAGTGTCAACTGTCACTTGCTTGTAACTATTGTCTAAGAGTTAGAAACTGTTTGGAAAACGAATTTTAAATATATCTCTAATATATTTTTATAAATAATTTCTGTACCATCCACAACATAGTACCTATCACCTTTTGGTAATTTATCTATGTTGATATGTTTCTATTGTAGATTATTCTAAGTTGTTACACTGAATATTTGGCATTAAATTTTTAACGTGTGTTTGTCACACTCGATATTATCGAAATTACCTACATAGGCAGAGGCCATACCGGAAAGAATCAATCAAGCCAGTTTTATATATTATATTCATCCGAACAACGTGCGGGCTACCTGGCTGCCGGTAAGAGTTGCGTTTATTTGTGCATATCGTACCTTTACAGACAAAAATATTGATTTTTAAATAATTTTAGGAAGTTTTTTTTTCACTAACTTTAAAACGTTATTGAAATGGAATTATTATTGAAAGACATTTTTGTTATTGGCAATAATGTGCTTGTTGCTTTTTTTTGGAAATAAAAATAAAAGTAATATTAAACCATGTTGAAATAGCAGTAATTTTATTATTATTATCCTTAGATATAAATAAGTACAAATTTCATCTTTCAGACTAATTCAGTTATTTACTCAATATGTAGACCGATTTATTGCTATAAAAATAATATGTGTATGGAATAACTAAGCTATAGCTATAATTTAGTGCAGTACTAACTCCACGATAAAGATAGCGATAATTGTTGTAGTATTGTGGTAATTGTGGTATGTTATCGACGCATATATTTAAGATGGCGTCAGTCCCAAGTCGTACGTTTACGTTTATCGTTGTTGCATAGTATATGGTGGAATCTTAATATCAATGTTTAATAAAATGGAATTTGTTCTTTGCTATGGAAAAAAATAATTGGTTTGTAATTAATTATTTTTATTTATAAAATATATTAGTGGGCATATGATTGTTTATGTATAAAAAAATGTGTCTGACTGTGATAAATTCATGTTTTTAATTGCGTTTAAAAATTATTGAAAAGAATGTTCCTAAACTTATTCATAAATCAAAATTAACGAAATCAAAATGCGCATTAAAAATACAAAGTTAACCGGCTACCAGGTGGCCTAAATTCTGTCTATTGATATATTGATAATTTATATAGGTGATAGAGCCACGCTGAAGCTATTACTGGTTTCAGCATGAATAGGTCGGCTCGTTCGGGCTAATACCACCCTCTTACAGAAAACCGACGTGAAATAACAGTGCTTGCATTCTAGTATTTCGTTCGGTCTGTGAGAGCGTCGGAAGCCCACCTCTCTTCTCCTTTCTTCCTTTCCTTTCCCTTACCCTCCCCCTCCCCCATATACAGGTTGGCAACGCACTTGCGACACCCCTGGTGTTGCTAGTGTATATAGACGGTAGTGATCACTTAACATCACTGACCCACCTGTTCGTTAGCCTCCTATGAAATGAAAAAATATATATTGATATATTAAAGAACCAGCTATTCTAAAACTCTTGTTCTTCCAACGTTGCCGGCTCTTTTACTAAGGTGTCGCAAAAAAGTTTAGTTATGTTAACTACAAATTTTTGGTTTTCGTTATCCTGGAGGACCCCGTGCGTTTTATGGGTAAAAAAGTATCCTGGATGTAGCTTTGTAATATTAGTTATCACTGTGTCAAGTTTCATTAAAATTGGTTCAGTACTTTCAGAGTAATACGGGTTTAGATTCTAGAATTTAATCCTTTATCCTGGAGAACTCTTTGCGCTTTATGGGATAAAAAGTATGTTAGATGTAATCTCGTACTATTAGTTATCACTATGTCAATTTTCGTCAAGATTGGTTCAGTACTTTCATTGTGATGCGTGTTCACAGGGACAGACAGCAGAAATACAGACAGACAAAAATTGTAAAAAGATTATTTTTGGCTTCTATATCGATAACATAGTCTACCCTGATTAAAATTTTCAAAAAACATTTAATGTACAGATTTCGACTTGTTATAGTTTTATTACAGTAAGTATATACTGTAGTGTCATCATTTTAAGATTCAAAATGGTAGACTAAGTCGCGGGTGGTTGCTAATAGGTGTATAGTCGAATAGTTTTTACCTAGATACGACTTTGATTATTTGAGAGGCGTCTCATTTCAAGGTGAGGTGGGAAGGGCGTTGCTATGCGACCCGCTAGCGTGCTTATGAAATAGACAGCTGCAATACAATCTACTCGTAGTCGTTTTGATCTTTGTAAATTGCTTTATGAATCTTGTTTTGTGTTAACCATCAATATTCTTGAAGTTATTCAACAGACTATTTATAGAAATACGATTGTAAATTTTTATTTTTTAAATTCTTTTTTTTTATATCATAGGAAGCAAACGAACAAATGGGTCACCTGATTTTAAGTGATCACCACCGTCCATAGACACTTGCAACACCAGAGGAGTCGCAAGTGCGTTGCCAGCCTGTGTTGCGGACGGTGGGAAATAAAGGGAAAGAGGAAGGAGAAGTGGAGGGTACCTGGGTCACCGGCGCTCTCACTGACCGAACGAAACGCAACAATGCAAGCACTATTACTTCACGTCGGTTTTCTGTGAGAGGGTGATACTACCGCGGGCGAGCCGACCCATTCATGTTGAAACCAATAATAGCTTCAGCTTGGCTCTGCCACCTACAATTACACACATTTTTACACATATTTGGCAATTCTTCTAGATTGTTAATGCCATTGTCTAATTTATATACTACTATAGTAATATTACAAGTATCTTGCGATAATTTCAATATTCTAACAAAATGGTGGCTTCCATGTTAGAATTTTCCAGGGAGTTTTTAATTGCATGTCACAATTCATGCTCTGTGGTATTATTTTTCACACACTTGTGCGCAATAACCGAATTATATTACCGTAAGATGCCGCCAATTTTACAAAATATAGACTCAAAACAAAATTGTGAATCTATACTATCTTTATATATAAATTTCTTCTGTACGTGTGTATGTCAATGAACTCGTCCTAAACGGCTGGACCGAGATTGATGAAATTTTGTCCGCGTTTTCCAGTGGATCCGAGAACGGTTTAGATTCGCAATTGGACCCGTAGGTGGCGCAGCGGTTGATTTTTAGTTTTTTTTAAATTATCAAACCAGGATAGATAAATCTCAGGAACCACTGGTCAGATTTGAAAACTTCTTTCGGTGTTAGAGAGCTCATTTATCGAGGAATGCTATATATCATCACGCTAAGGTCAGTAGGAGCGGAACGCCAAAAAATAATGTTTCAAAATCGTTTTATTTTTCATTTTGAGAACTTCCACTGCGTGTTAGCTTTACCCAAGTTACTATTCCAACAAGTCCCAATATGACAGACTAAGAACCCGTCAAAAACTCAAGTTATTGAGTTTCTTTTGTCGAAGAATGTGTAAATTACTACTATAATATAAATTCCAAAGAGACTAAATTTAATCTGTATTTATAAATTGTCTGTGTAAATCGGCTCTCTGACCACAGACTGACCTATTTTTGACATTGACGGATTTAAATCGTCTGCAATTTGAATTTCTTTCGGAGATTACTGTTTTTTGTTTATAAATATTTAAAGTCCTTACTTACTTACTTTACTTCATACTTTTTGACTTCTCTAAATATACATGCACAGAAAGTAAATCTATACTTATAGTCTATACTAATATTATAAAGAGGGTAAAGTTTGTGAGTTTGTGACGTTGTAGGGGGTAATCTTAGGAACTACTGTTCCGATTTGAAGAATTCTTTCAATGTTATATAGCTCATTCATCGAGGATTGTTATAAGCTGTATATCATCAAGCCAAGACCAATAGGATCGCAGCACCAATTAAGAATGTTTAAAAATCGGGGTTGTTTTTCCTCTTGAGAGCTTACGCTGCGTGTTAGCGTTAGCCCAATGTAACTATTCTACGCAAACGAAGTCGCGGGCAGAGGCTAGTAATATTATAAAGAGGTAAAGTTTGTAAGGTCGTAGGGGGTAACCTCAGGAACTACTGGTCAGATTTAAACAATTCTTTCAATGTTAGAGAACTCATTTATCAAGGAAGGCTCCACCTCAGTTAAATCCTCCCAAAGGAGTTTATTCAAATATATATATGTGTATATAAAAACAATATCTGAATGCATATAAGCGCATAATAGTAAAACAATATCGGTGTTATTACAAAAAAGTTAAATATGTATTAAATACTTGCTTTAAAAAGTTTTCGTACTAAGTGCACTGCGTTCGCCCGAGGCAAGTTCGTGTTATCCTTTTTTCGCAAGTCTAACCTAACCTAACCAAAGCGAGGCAAAAGAGCAAGATGTCGAAAATTCAACGAGCGCGGTACTTTTAAAACGTAACCTTTTTAAAGCAAGTATTTCATAGGTATTTAACTTTTTTTAATAACACCGATATTATTTTACTCTTATGCGCTTACATGCATTCGGCTATTGATTTTTTTTTTAATATAGATTTCAATAAACTCCTTTGGGAGGATTTAACTGAGATAGAGTTCATTACAGATCAACCATATTTATTCTCATTTTTTTTACAGTATATAGTATACTTAATAGTATATTTTTTTACTACAGTAGGTGTTAGAGCCACGCCGAAGCTATCATTGGTTTCGGCACGAATGGGGGGTAGCCTTGCCTGGGTTAGTACCACCCTCTCAGACCCGCTAAGCGGTCCTCTCCGCCAAAGAAGAACTGGTAGGAGGAGGCGCCAGTTCACGCCCCTTCTCCTGCCACCATAGCTGGACCTAGGGGAGGTGGGTCCGGGGCCCCATCTTCCCATTACACAGGTTCGGCGGACGAGAAGGAGACGGCCGGTGTGTACCCGGCTGTCTCCTTACAAGACGAAAAACCGGCGGCGGCAATTCTGCTGCTGGGCCACACCGCTGGGGCGGCACGATGAAGTCTATAGAGTGGTTAGTATGGTTAGGGCGAACCATAGCGGAAGACGTACACCGTGCAGTTTTAGTCCGTGCGAGTCGGACATAATTCACACTCTCCCCCGGGAGGGTGGGTATCCATAAGGGATTTCCCCAAATAAAAAATAAAGTACCACCCTCTCACAGAAAACCAACTTCTAGTAACAGTGCTTGCATTGTTGCTTTTCGTTCGGTCAGTGAGAGCGCCGACGGGGCACTTCCCCCTCTTTCTTCCAATTCCCCCTTAAACACTGGCTGACAACGCACTTGCGACACCCCTGGTGTTGTTAGTGTCTATGGACGGCGGTGATCACTTGACATCAGGTGACCCGCTTGTTCGTTTGCCTGCCATGATATAAAAAAAATAACCGCATTATGTTGGATGTTGATGGATGTGTTTGTATTGTCGTCAATTTGTTTAACACAATTGCCATATAACAAACCACTTGACAAAATTGTAAAGAACCAATGTTTGACGTTAAATGTATAGAGCATATTGTATTCTTTCGAATAATTACAAGGCCACTGCATCACTAAATTATGTAGCCTACTGTTTAAAATAGCTTTTGAGAGGATATAACCGGTATTAACACTACGTATGTTGCTTCAGTGATATAGAATATATCACGCGCCTCGCAACTATATTACCAGGCTAAGATAAAAAAATAATACAGCTGATAGGAGTATCTAAAGAATTCGTTCTAGAAACGATAAAAAATCTGATGCTAATGAACGGCAAGACACTCATATGCGCAGTGGCCACAAAATGATAAATAATGTTTAATGGGTGTTCGACTTTAGACGTAGATAAGTGTAAACAAATTTTATCTATGGTAATTATATATAGTCGCAAAAGTTTCTTTGTATGATAAATCCTTTTTTGTATCTAATTTTTTTTTTTACAGTACCTATGTCCCCCCTTTATTTATCCGAGCCTTTTTTTATTCATAGTTTGGTTTATATATATATATGTATATATTATGTCATAGGATGCAAACAACAGATGGATCACCTGATGTTAAGCATAGATACTTGCAACATCAGGGGAGTCACAAGTGCGTTGCCAGCCTGTGTTTGTGGGAAGGGTTGGAGGGGCAGGGGCAGTTTCAGGTCAGTGAGCATGCTCGATCCCTGGCTGCCCCTCCAATGCGGCGGACGGTACACCGTGGGGTTTTAGTCCGTGCGAATCGGACATAACCTACCCTCTCCCCCGGGAGGGTAGCGTATCCGTTAGGGATTTCCACACGTTAATAAAAAAAAAAAAAGAGGAAGGGAAGGTGGAAAATTGCTGACGCCGTTTCCGAGATCCTGTATTTATAACAATATAAAAATATACAAGAATTGCTCGTTTAAAGTTATTAGATAGATATAGGAGGCAAGTAAACAATTAACAACAATTATTATTTTCTTTTTATTATTATAATTAGTGTAAGTTAAGTTTCTGTGATAAAAGCGTTTTAGGTCTTCAGTTTAGTTTACTTTTTTATTTTATTATTGCTACTGTATTATTATTTTTGATTGCCGACTAATAAATAAATGAACAGGCGGGTCACCATTAATTAAGCGACGACCGCTGTCCATAGATACTAGCAACACCAGGGGAGTCGCAAGTGCGTTGCCAGCTTGTGTTTGGGGGATTTTTTTTTTACATCAAAGGAGGCAAACGAACTGATGGGTCACGTGATGTTAAGTGATCACCACCGTCCATAGACACTAGCGACATCAGGGACGTCGCAAGTGCGTTGCCAGCCTGTATATGGGAGAAGGGGAGGGGAAGGAAAAGGAAAGAAGGAAAGAGGAAGGGACGTGGGCCTCCGGCTCTCTCACTGACCGAACGAAACACAACAATGCAAGCACTGTTATTTCACGTCGGTTATCTGTGAGAGGGGTGGTACTACCCCGGAGGAGCCGACCCATTCATGCTGCAACCAGTTATAGCTTCAGCGTGGCTCTATCACCGTTAGACTGGCCATGGTTTAAATTAGGCTCCTATAATTTTAAACTTTAAACTTTGACCGTGACGCGAAGAATATCTAATTGAAACAAACATAAAACGGTGATTCCCAAATAATTAGTTACAATGATGAATCCAACGTGATAACCGAATGAGTCAATTGTGATCGCTCGCGTGCTTTTGGGGTCAAATATGTTTTATTCGGATAGTGATTACATATAAATACATGTTAATTATCAATACGTATGTAGAAACGTTTCGTGACCTATTATAATGATCCGCAGTGCCAGCAACACCGTTCACGTGAAACCTTACGTAAAAAAACAGTGTCTTATAAAGTTATCCGAATGTATTAAGTTCATTTATTTATCTACTTTTCTCTCTCTCGTACTTAATACTACTACTACGTACTAGTCACGTCGTCATTAAAATGACAATATTTTTTTAATAGAATGTACCGATTTTAATGAAACCAAAACTAAATGTTACCCGAGGATATGGTACGATGTTTGCTTCCTTTCCGTTGAGAAATGAGACAAGCTGTATGGTGCGCATGGCCAGGACTGTAGTTTCCTGAAAATAACCATATTAACACGTTCACGCCGACACGTACTACCGTTGGCCCGCACTAGACTGTCTTTTCTGTCGGCGCGTACCACCGGTGTATATGAGTGGTCGAGGTATGTATGCTTGGTACACATATATGTTTCAACAACTCATATATATATGAATAGTTAGTTTAGCTTAGGTTAGCTCAGATAGGTCGTGAATTGCATGTATCAGGCTACAGCCCAAGCCGAGGTGTGCAGTGCACCTTTGAGCCAGTTGTCAAATAAAATCAGCTGAGTGCCTTAAGCGCTTGCCTAAGTTTTTTTTTTTCTCGAACTGACTACGCTATTGACCTAGCAAGGTCTTAACAGCTTCACCGAACTACAAGGGCGAGCGCTTAAGGCACTCAGCCGAATTTATTTGGGCAACTAGCTCAAGGGTGCACGGCACACCTCGGCTTGGCTGTTGTCTGTTGCATGCAAACTCGCGACCTATCTCAGCTAACCTAGCTAACCATTCATATATGTATGAGTTGTTGAGACGCATATGTGTACCAAGCATGCACGTCTCAACAACCCCTCCATATATTTATTATCGGAAAATGCTCGCCTAAATAGTCCGGTGAAACTGTTAAGACCTTGCTTGGTCAATAGCGTAGTCAGATCGAAAAAAAAATATCGATCAATGTTATTTGCTTGCGAAATTTGATATAAGCTTATAGCTTCTATATTTTATTCTTCTAAGATGATATTTGTTTTATTTAATCTTAGATTTGTGGTTACAGTAGCCAGTTCTTTAGTGTGATCATCCGTGACGTGTTATGTGTGTTTGTTATTTTTTTTTTGTTTGTTTTAAATTTTGTATAAACATTAATATGACCGACTGATCGTCCGTTTATCATCCTATAGGCTCCCGTCGACAATCAGCGCTGCAGTACTAATTATTGTACTATAGTATTACGTATTGCACACTTGCTGAATGGGTTCGCCAATTGTTGGACATTTACTTTTAATTTTCAAATGTATTTCTTGTTTTTTTTTTTTTTTTTTTTTTTTTTTTATCGAAGCACGACATAGTGACTGCACTATGCCTACCGCCGTCCATAGACACTAGCAACCCCAGAGGAGTCACAAGTGCGTTGCCAGCCTGTGTTTGGGGAAAGGGAGAGGGGTTAGAGGAAAGGGAAGGGGAGATGGGTCTCCGACGCTCTCACTGACCGAATGCAACGCAACAATCCAAGAACTGTTACTTCATGTCGGTTTTCTGTGAGAGGGTGGTACTACCCCGGACGAGTTGAGCCTTTTATGCTGAAACCATTAATAGCATCAATGTGGATCTACCACCTACAAAAAGTAGAAGTCAGTTAAAGAAAAAACTATTGGAGTATTTCTTTGTCTTATAGGAGTTTTAACAATACAGCAAATATGTATGTATTGGTAAAATTCATCATAATTTGACATATATGCCAGTAAAAAAATATTACAGTAATATTTTCTTGAAGACATTTGACTATTTCTCTTATGTTTTTGTGTTTTATAAGTAAATCATTAATAGCAGATGTTAAATATGCTTGATTGTCAGAAAGGGTATGGGCAAGTAACATTCTTTTTTTTTTTTTTTTATTGCAGCACGACAAAGTGACTGTACTATACCTGATGGTAAGCATAGTACAATCCAAAAACATCGGCAACCACCGAGAGAGAGATTATCCATCGTCGGTCGCCGCTGTCATGCCGGCCATAATGACGAAAGTCACCCGGTACTAGATATGCACAGGCTGATCCCGAAACGCGACGCGCAGTAGCGAGTCACTATGACGGGCTTTTTCGCCAAATACATGGTGGATGCGACCCTATCAAGCTGTAAAACCCTACCATCCCGCAATTTTTCTGTTTAACTAATTTGTGTAATTTAATTTAATTGTATGTTTGTTCCAACAGTAAAGTATTTCTTTCTTTCTTTCTTCAGCTCGCTTACGTTAGTGCACACTTGATATAAATTATCTAGTTAGGTAACGGCTACCAATATTATTAATGCTATGTAACACGAAGATAATCGTGACTTACATATGCATTTACAAAATTAAATAAATAATCGAGCAAAACTGTATGCGAATGTCTGTATACAACATTGTTTTCATTTCCAATGACTTTACAGAAATTTAAAAGTCACGGGATATTTTTAAATTTATTTTGCGTGCTAATTTCGTTGAGACAAAATATTTTAGCGTTTGCCAAATTCAACGCGGCCTTGGTTCGGTTAAAAAAATCATATATAACAATATATACGCGTGTGAGTTTGTTTACATTCTAATAATACTATAAACGAGACATTTTTTTTTTCTCTCGGACATCGAATCACAAGATGATGCGTGGAATACAGCGAAAAAGACCAGTTTTTTTGGACTGATAGAGATATTTTTTTTTTTATGAAAAATGCTAATTTTCTGAAGCAAACCCAACAGTTTATTTTAATTTAAAAATTGTTTTTTAAAGAACACAGCTACGCTCGGTCGTTCAGGTACTAATTAATTACTCGACAATGGCTGTAATAATTTACTAGAAAATTGGTTGCTAAAGATAAAAAAAAACCGCTTTTGTTTCCAAAGATACAGAATACTAATAAATCAGAGCTACAAAGTAATATATTTTTAGATTTTTGATAGACGGCGCTATGTGTTATCGATCCGCGCCAGTTAGTTTGCCTGATAGGGCTCATGTCTTGACTGATTGCATAATCTTTATCTTATAATATATTCTTTATCTGCCTTCAGATAAGGCTGGAATTTGCAACGAAAATTGTTTACACTGGTTTTTTTTAAATCGTCTTTGTGTCTATGATTGATTAGTGAGGTGTGTCGATACTGCGCATTTTATAGCTCGTTTATCTATGCCTATGGTATCTATACATATAGTATCTATACATATAGTATCTATACATATAGTATCTATACATATAAGAATCTAATTCTAACGTGTCTGTACTCTTTAGATCTTTGTAAAAAAAATGTTGTAGCTGTCTAGGAATCTATACTAATATTATAAAGAGGTAAAGTTTGTGACGTTGTGATGTTGTGGCGCTGTAGGGGTTAATCTCAGGAACTACTGGTCCAATTTGAATAATTCTTTCAATGTTATATAGCTCATTCATCGAGAATGGTTATAGGCTATATATCATCACGCTAAGAACAATAGAAGCGGAGCACAGATGAAAAATGTTTCAAAATCGGGATGATTTTTCCTTTTGAGAACTGCTACGTGTTAGTGTTGTTGTTAATGTATCTATTCCACGCGAACGAAGTCGCGGGCAAAGGCTAGTATGTAATAAAATACATTTTCTTTACCTTTACAGGCAATGATAATCCAATTATTACCTGCCTGACACTTAGTCCATTGACGTCTTTATTTAAAGTTAAACTCATGGGAAGCCTTTGAAATTTTGATCGGTTAGTGTGACGAAAGTGGTGGGTGTAGACACTGTGTCGTGTAAAGTATTGAAAATACCAGGTCTCCTTCGATTGCTAATCAACGTAAATCTGTAGGTTTAACTACATTGCCATCTTAAAGCAAATCGTCATTTAAAATCAGATGGGATTGTGGCGAAACACTGAAACATGTAACTTAAAAAAAAACTGAATACCTCCTTTTTCCTATCAAACTGTGTTATCAAATGACGCACAAGACCATTATATACAGAGTTTAATGATCGGGAAAGGTATTTCAATATAAATACGACATTCAGCCTTGAACGGTGCTGATCGTTCCGGTCGTGAATTAGTTGGTGACGTTGCGTAGAGTATTTCCTTGTTCGTTTCTTGCATAATTCAAAGTGTTATAAGGTGTACGTATTTTAGATATGTGGCGTTCCGCCCTTTCTTAATATTATTATCATTATTTAATTCGTAATTGTAATATCATTAATTAATAATTCTTAGCATATAAGACCGGCAAAATTGCTGAAAAGGCCTGTAACCGGAGGCCTTATAAAATGTAAACCCACGCGCCACCCAGACAACTGTCACTTGGAGAGTTTT
>JACEII010000073.1:2353449-2416328 GCA_014332785.1 Antheraea mylitta | reverse complement strand
ACTTGCCACAAAAACTCCCAAGAGAGTTCTAACAAGATGGCCACCGTCTTGTTAGTTCATTGAAGTTATATCAATAAACTTGTAACTTGTTACTCACTTGACAATGGCAGTAATGGTCTACTAAATAGAAGACTGGTTGCCAAAAATAAAATAGAAGAAGAAGAAGAACTGTCACTTGTCACTGGGACATTCACCCGGGACGCGTAAGGACGCTAGTATAAGAATTTTTTTTATATGTCATAGGAGGCAAACGAACAGATGGGTCACCTGATGTTAAGTGATCACCACCGTCCATAGACAATTGCAACACCAGGGGAGTCACACCTGTGTTTGGGAGGTGGGCGGGGGAGACAGGAAGGGAAGGAGGAAGGGGAAGGGTAGGGTAGGTGGGTCTCCGGCTCTCTCACTGACCGAACGAAACGCAAGAATGCAAGCACTGTAACTTCACGTCGGTTTTCTGTGAGAGGGTGGTGCTTCCCCGGACGAGACGACCCATTCGTGCTGAAAACAATAATAGCTTCAGCTTGGCTCTTCCACTACTACTCTGTGTTTATGTAGGCAATATTGTATATCAGTGTGCATTATCACTTGTAGTACATCTGCATTAAAAGACCAGTCCATATCGACATTCAGCATTTTGATGAACTCCACCGTTAACAACAACCAACACGAACCCTCGAGGCTACAAAACGCCAAAGATATGGAATTCTTTTATGTAACGTCATAGATCATCTAGACTGAATCGAGAATGAAAGTTAACAATTTATTCGAAACAGTATTTTTTTTAGATTAAAGTGACCTTGTGCCTTTTCTGTAGCGCTGACAACGTGAAATCTTCTTGGCTATGGGTACAAACAGAGTTGCATTCATTTTACAGTTATATTTATAACTCCGTCCTTGTGGAAACTTTTTTTTGTTTTTTCGCTATTGACCCAGCAAGGTCTTAACAGATTCACCGGACTACTAAGGCGAGCGGTTAAGGCACTCAGCCGATTTTATTTTGGCAATCACCTCAAGGGCGCACGGCACACCTCGGCTTGGCTGTTGCCTGTTGCATCCAAAATCGCGACCTATTTTAGCTAAACTAGCTAACTATTCATATATGTATGAGTTGTTGAAACGTATATGTGTACGAAGCATACACGCTTCAACACCATATGTTTATTATTGGAAAATTGAGAGTTTTTCAGATCGATAAGGGAAAAAGTAAACCCTTCCACTTTCATGGGTAAGCGTGTAGGCGTGCACGTGTGTGGGGGTAATCGTGTAGTGTTATAGCAGTGATGTATATTTGTGTGTCATCGTATAGCACAAGCAACGCACTCAAGGGCTCCCTATCGAGGGATCGAACCTAGGCTTAAGCCGCTGCCGTGGGAGGCCTAATCGGGTGTGCGGGAGCGAAATTAACCCCTAGACCACGGCGGCGTGATCTGTGGTTACGCGGGCGTGGGCGTGAACACGCTCTGTTTCGAGGGACAGGCTGGTACTGATCGTTCGCTGACGTGATTGAATCAGGAGGGTCGGTAAAAATGTGTCGCGGACGTCTTTTATAACGCGCAGCGTTAGGTACGGGTTCATAGTTTGCGGCGGATACCACTAACGGACTGGGCCATGTGGAAACTAATGTAAAGAAGTAGTGACTAATAAGATCATCTGAATGTATTAAGTTTATTTAGCTACTTTTCTCTCAGTCTTTAGTCACGTCGTCATTAAAATTACTATAATTTATGATAGATTGAACCGATTTTAATAAACCAAGAGTAGATGTTACTTTAGGTTTTAGCAGTGATGCGTTTTCAGACAGACAGACATACATTTCTAACAAATATTGAATTGTATTCTATTATTTATTCCTAAACAGCTGCAACATTTTTTTAATAAGGTTTAAAAAGTATAGACACATTAGATTCACATACTTATTATACATAGAGATAGTATATAGGTAATAAGGTAAGTTTTGTGACGTTGTATGGGGTAATCTCAGGAACTACTGGTCCGATTTGAATAATTCTTTCAGTGTCATATAGCTCATTTATCGTGGAAGGTTATAGGCCAATATGAGTGGAACACCAATGAAGAATGTTTCGAAATAGGGGTTATTTTTCCCTTGAGAGCTTCCGGTGCGTGTTAACGTTAGCCTAAAGTAACTATTCCACGTGAACGAAGAGACTAGTTATATGTATAGAAAATTTGTGTTTTGTACAGCTATATTCAAAGCAGTGAAAAACTTTGACGGGGCCTTTACATGGATACTATAAGTATTGTATCAAAAAATTAAGAACACAAGCGAAATCCATATCGCCAGCCGCGATTCGATAAAATATGATAACAGCGTAATAACGATGTAGTTTTGGGATAAACGATAATGGCATTAAAATGGCGTGTATTTTACGTAGGTATTAATCGACTTGGAAAACACGGATAATCCGTTATATTTTTAAAGTAAAACTTCTTTAGGCGCGACTAGGGGGTGAAAATGCAACGGAAGTCCGTTACGGCAATATGGCGTCATGTGTCTGTACTATCCGGTTTTTAATTATTTTGAATTTTGATAATAAATAGTTTAATCGATCAAAAATTAAATAAATAAAAATAAATGTAAAATTGGAAAATAATAGAAATCATACAATAGAATAATTTAATGTATGCATAAAGTGATACTGCGTAAATTGTATACAAGCTTTAATTAATTTTTATTTGTATTAAATATATTCATCGTAATTATAAAATTATAACAAAGTCCCAATACACGTTATCGATTTGACGGATAGTGAGTTCAAGAACCATGTCAAACTGTTTTTAATATCTAAAGGCTTAAAGGATTAAAATATGAACGATTGTGATGTCTAGAAATGACCCCACTCTCTGTGGATCCACTAATAACGAATGTAACTATTTATGTTTTGTAAAAATATATAACATCAAGTGATAAACCAGATCGAATTTGCCAGTTATTCTCGATGAGTGGGTTGTTTGTCCAAACCGGTGGTAGCTTTGATGTTCAGAAGCGCCTTCTCAGGGCCTAAATTGAATAAAGGATATTTTGATTTGATTTGAAAGGCAATTCAACACAGCACTTTCACGTTACAGATACATAAACGAAGGGAAGGAAAACAAAAATTTGAAAGTTGTCAGTTTGAAATGTCCGAATTGCTTGTTGTCCTCCATCTTTTTTATCAAACTTGCCAACAAAATTACATAACAGTGCCACCTATAAAGCGGTTTTATAACCAAAAATACACGAGCCCTTTCTATACAAATCCGACTATTTATCCGTCCGATTATGACGTACAGTTGTACGGTTTTTGCGCACGCGCAAAATCGTATTTTTAAGTTGCAGGTTCTCCAGAACCGAGGCCTACGTAAAATCACCGGTGCCCCATGGTACGTCCGGAATAAGAATCTCCACAGGGACCTGGAGATGCCTTCTGTCTGGGCGTATATAAAATCACTCACAAGTAGTTATTTCGAAAAAGCCGCGAATCATCCCAGCCCCTTAGTGGTATCCGCCGCAAACTATGAACCCGTACCCAACGCTGCGCAGTATAGAAGACGACCGCGACATATTTTTACCGACCCTCCTGATGAAATAACGGCAGTGAACGATTAGTACCAGCCTGTCTCTTCAAACAGAGCGTGTTCACACCCACGCCCGCGTAACCACAGGTCACGCCGTCGTGGCCTGGGGGTAAATTTCGCTCCCGCACACCAGGCTAGGCCCCCATCGACAACGGCTCAAGCCTAGGTAATTTATTTGCGGCGGATACCACTAACAGACTGGGATATATGAAGTGAGAATAGCGTGGTTCCACTATAACGTTTTACATACACTCCAGTTGTAGAAGTATATGCAAACGTACGTACATTATAAGTAGATCTGTGTCTGTATCTAAATAGTTTAAGTGATTAAGACATTAATGTTATATATAAATGGGTTTAACTATACGAAAACTCAATTTATATGAACATTGACATTTATGCTATACATGCAACCGAATTCACGCTTAAACTAATGCTAATAACCGATTTGGAAAATTCTTTTTTAATAGAAAAGCGATATTTTGAACGGGATCCCATTTCATTGCATCAGAATTAGACTTTGGACTTCGAAGATATATAGAAACTCCTCAAAAACGAATAGGAAATCTATAGAAATTGAGATATTGGTATATTTATGAGAATCCAAGACTAGATAGGTATCTACCTAACTATTAAAAAAGCCGTTATAGGAAATTTTTATGAGGACTCCACTTCGGATGATCAAACCTAACCTTGGAGGCACTACAGTGAGCGCATATATCTTATAATTAAAGGCCGTGATAAACTGTAGAAATTTTTGATCATTACTCTAACAATTCTCGATAACGTTCAAAAGAATCTATTTTAAAACCCTTTTTTTTACGTATGGAAATCCCTTATGGATACCCACCCTCCCGGGGGAGAGGGTGGGTTATGTCCGGCTCGCACGGACTAAAACCCCACGGTGTACCGACAGGCCGTAGTGTTGGGGCGGCAAGGGATCGTTCTAAGATATTCCCCTTAGATAGCCGCCCCAACGGCCCGCCCGGCGGAAGGTGGCCGCCGAGCTCCAACCTATAGAGAGGCAGCTGGGTGCACACCAGCTGCCTCCCCTCGTCCACCGGACCTGTGCGATGAGGAGATATTGCGTTCCCACGATCGCTGACTCATCTTATGTTTACATTTTCGGAGTTTGAAGTAATAATATATATCTAGGCGGGATGGTGTTTATACTTCGGAGTCACTGCTACCATACACTTAATAAAGTTTTCAGTTATAGTTTATCTCATATAACATCCAGTGTATATTGAGCTGTCGCAAGCTGCAAACTGGATGTACGATTGTCGATAGACTGTAGACTTCTTACAGTTGTTTTTGGATTTCGCTACTTACCATCAGATATAGTGCCTGTATCTTTGACTTGCCATAGTATAAAATTAACTATGTTGCTTTGCTCATAATATACACGATGGAATTTTATGCCGTATAAAAGGAATCAGAGAATTTATATTATTTACACAAGCGATCGATAACCTCCTGTGAACTGCCAGAGGAGATAATGCAAGTGTGTCAAAATCAGTAGGTCACGTAAATACTCGTATAGTTACACTAACGACTCACCCTGGATTCGCACAGGTGTAGTTTACTAATCTGGCGTAATGAGCTTCCGAACATTAAGAACGTAACCTTTTTAAACCGACTGTTTTTATCTAAGACCACATAGTTGTTAGATTCTGATGAGACTGCAGTCAAATGCTAAACCCTATAAAACGTTTAATTTTTTTTTCTCGAACTGACTACGCTATTGACCTAGTAAGGTCTTACCAGTTTCACCGGACTACATGTTTACCCGATTAGGCCTCCCGAGGCAGCGGCTCAAGCCTAGGTTCGATCCCTCGGTAGGGAGCCCTTGAGTGCGTTGCTTGCGCGATACGGTGACACACAAATATACATCACTGCTACAACACTACACGATCACCCTCACACACGTGCACGCCTACACGCTTACACAGCCGAGGTGTGCCGTGCACTCTTGAGCTGGTTGCCAAAATAAAATTGGCTGAGTGCCTTAAGCGCTCGCCTTAGTAGTCCGGTGAAGCTATTAAGACCTTGCCGGGTCAATAGCGTAGACATGTCGAAAAAAAAAACCGGACTACATGTTTAAAAAAAAGATACCATTCGTACACTATTTCTGTACAAAAAATGTATTTAAAACTTTATAATTGATCTATTTAACATATTTTTTGTAAAAACTTTACTGGATCATAACTTTGTTTCTTTTTAATTATACAGCGGGCGCGGCGGTGGGTTTACCCTCCCTGGTAATTATAAAAATCCTTGACATTTTTTTTACCTAAACTCTCCTCATAGATTACTTTATCTACTGGTAATACCGCATAAAAATCAGTTCAGTAGTTTTTGAGTTTATCGTGAACAGACAGACAGACGTGGTTTTATATTATGTAATGATAAAAAATAAAGTGTATATTTTCATGAAAAACAAAGGTACTTTTTAAATTTGAAACAATCTATACTTCAAAAACTCGATGTGACGCTAACAAATTATACACACAATAAAGGTGTAACAATTACGTACTGAAGAGCTTCCGCGTTTAAAGAAACATGTTAGTGAAAAATTGTGCGTGGTTACATCACAAAGACAGACCTGGCGCCATTTGGCAAAGAAGTCCTCCCGTTTCGATATAATTAGACAAAACGAAATTCACGTGACCACATCGCACTACAACGCAAACAACAAAGTATCATATCAATACAAATTAGAATCAATTGTCGTATGTATGTGTTAAGTGTAATATAGTGTAAATATATGTTTAAAACGTTAATATAGGTTAAAATGTGCGTATCTTGTGCGTATCTATAAATGTGAATCTTGTAATGCAATTGCAATACAGTCTTATCTCTTTTTTTTGTGCGTATCTCGTTCCCTTTTCGCTACACTACGACTGTCAATTTAAGTTTAACCCCTAAATACATGCGATATTATTAAAAAAGAGTTAAATACGTATTGAATACTTGGTTTAAAAAGGTTTCGTATTAAATGCACCGTGCTCGCCTGAGGGAAGTTTGCGTTATCCTTTTTCGCAAGTCTAACCTAACTTAACCGAGACAAAAGAACAAGATGGCAAACATTCAGCGACCGCGGTGTATTTAATACGAAACCTTATTAAAGCAAGTATTCAAGGACGTATTTAACTTTTTTTGTAATAACACCGAATCAGTCTTCAAGTGATGGAAATATTTCAAAGGTTAATTAAATCTAAGGTAATTGGAAAATATTTATGAGAAAAGACAAGAATAAGGCTTTTCTTATCTGTTTACCTCAATAGGCATATTGTAACAAATTAATTCTCGTACAAAAATTACGCAATTCTAGGTACGCATTATAAATAATAGTAGTAGTAATAATTCGTCCAATAGGACAGACGAAAGAATTAACTCATACTGCCAATTCTGAAGTTGTCAATATAGGTCGTTCTTATGTATTCTTTAGCCAATTTTCTTATATGTCCAAGTTAATGCAAATGCCAAATCATCGATGTAATATTTCAGACATATTTTATTTTCTTAATCTTCAAGTAATCATAAAATAAAATTTCAGTTGTTCAAATATCTCCAAGTGTGGATTTAAAGTCAAAGATAGGTTTAAAATTATCGAGACAAGTTAAGAGATCGATATTCAGGTAAAATTTCTTGCGATTATTACAATGTTCTAACAAGATGGTGGCTCCCTTGTTAGAACTTTACAAGAAATTATCGTGGCTTTTCAAAATTCATGCTCCGTGGTTTTATTTTCCATACACTTCACTTATGCACAATAAACGAACAATATTACATAAAACACCACCGATTTTACACAATATAGTGTCAAGTAACACAAGATAATGGATAAAATATAAAATTCACTACATGACAGACTAAAATCCCGCCAAAAACTCCGCACTATAAATAATAAAAATTGGCATAACTCTTTTTTCATAGACAAAACGCGTGACGAACTGCGTGCAAAGTTTATATAACAATAAGACGACCGTGAAAACCTAAAAGTAAATTTCGAACTTAAAGAAGTAAACTATAGGGACGGTCAACAGTACCACAGACTTGACACATATGAATTTATTAATATTTATGGTGAAGACTAGCTGTGCCCACGATTTCGCCTGCGTGGAACCTTACGTACTAAATAAACAACAGTTTAGCAATGATGCATATTCAAGGAAACAGACAGACATCTGTGAAAATAATTGAAATGTATTTTTTTTTACTATACTATTCTATTATTATACTAGCTGACCCGTGCAACTTCGTCTGCACCAAATTAGTTATCACTGGTTTCAATAGTATTTGTAAACGTGATAAATTTGAATAAAACTGATATCCGATTGCAGCCACAACTACCGTTTCCAAATGTTAATCTAAACTATCCATAGATTAACTGAAACATTACCTGATTACAAGTGATTTTTTTTTTTAAAGCCTAGTACCCGTTCGTAGCATCATCTACAATTCCGTTGTTTGTAGTCCGGTGAAGCTGTTAAGACCTTGCTCGGTCAATAGCGTAGTCATTCCGAGAAAAAAAATCATCTACCAGGATCAATTAAGAAAAATGTAACCTACATAAAACGAAATAAACATCTCTACCACTTACTTTCTCATGACTATCTTCAAATTATATTAAAAGCTTTTTATACTCCATTGTATTAAAGAAAAATATATGAACACCGTATCGAAGGGTCAAACATCGCGTCGAAGCGTCAACTGTCACATGCTTGAAACTATTGTTTAAGAGTTATAAACTGTTTCGAAAACGTATTTTAAATATTTTTATAAATAATCTTTGTACCACTTACTACATAGTACCTTTTAGAAATTTATCCATGTTGATATGTTTCTATTGTAGATTATTCCACGTTGTTACACTAAACATTTGGCATTAAATTTATAACGTGTATTTGTCTCACTTGATATTGGCGAAATTGCCTACATAGGCAGAGGTCATACCGGAAAGAATCAATCAAGCCAGCTTTATATATTATATTCATCCGATCTACGTCCAAGCTACCTGGCTGCCGGTGAACGTTGCGTTTATTTGTGCATATCGTACCTTTACAGACAAAAAAATTGATTTTTAAATAATTTTAGGATGTTTTTTTCTTCACTAACTTTGAAACGTTATTAAAATGGAATTATTATTGAGAGACATTTTCAGTACAAATTTCATCTTTCAGACTAATTCAGTTATTAACTCAATATTTCGATCAAATTATTGCTATAAAAATAATATGTGTATAGAATACAGCTATAGGTATAGTTTAGTGTAGCACTGGCTGCACAATAAAGATAGCGATAATTGTGGCGGCGTATGTTATCGACTTTTTTTTTTTTCGAAATGTATACGCTGTTGACCTGAAATGGTTTTTACAGCTTCACCGAACTATTGGGGCGACCGCTGAAGGCACTCAACCGACTTGGGATGTTTGGGCGACCAACTCAAGGGTACACGGTACACCTCGGCTTGGGCTGTCACCTGTTTTGTGCAAAAATCGTGACCTATCTGAGCTAACCTAAGCTAAGCTATCTAGATATACGTATATAAGTTATTGAAACATGCATGTTTAATTGTTGTTAACATGCATGCTTAAAGTTTTGTGTCACTGTTTCGCGTGAGCAACGTACTCAAGGGCTCCCCGCCGAGGGAACGGACCTAGGCTTGAGCCGTTGCCGAGTGGGGCCTAATCTGGTGTGCGGGAGTGAAATTTACTCTCAGACCACGGCGGCGTGATCTGTGGTTTTGTGGGCGTGGGCGTGAACACGCTCTGTTTGAAAAGACAGGCTGGTACTGATCTATCGCTGACGTGATTAAATCAGGAGGGAAGGTAAAAATGTGTCGCGGTCGTCTTCTATACTGCGCAGCGTTGGGTACGGGTTTATAGTTTGCGGCGGATACCACTAAAGGGCTGGGTTGATTCGCGGCTTTTTCGAAATAACTACGTGTGAGTGATTTTATATACGCCCAGACAGAAAGCATCTCCAGGTCCCTGTGGAGATCCTTACTCCGGACGTACCATGGAGCATCGGTGATTTTACGTAGGGCTCGGTTCTGGAGAACCTGCAACTTTTGAATACGATTTTGCGCATGTGCAAAGACCGAATAACTGTACGTCATAATCGGACGGATGCAAGCAAAGTGGATTTATGTCTGGGGGACATTTTACTCTTATAACAAAGCAAATAATAGAAACGACCCAAGTTTCGCTTTGTTTCGCACTCTGTGTGTAAATCGAAATTTAAGTGTTTATCTAAAGTGACGCCGAGATATTTCACCTCATCGGCCTAAGGTATTTCGGTTTCGTATAGCCTGACAGTCGACGACGCATATATTTAAGATGGCGTCAATCCCAAGTCATACGTTTACGTTTATCGTTGTATATGGTAAAATCTTAGTATCAATAATGTTGAAAATAATAATAAATTGAAATTTGTTCTTTGCTATGGATAAAAAAATAATTGGTTTGAAATTTATTATTTTTATTTAAAAAATATATCAGCGGGTATATATATGATTGCTTATAAAGAAATGTGTCTGACTATAATAAATTCATGCTTTTAATTGCGTTTAAAAGTTACTGAAAAAAAAAGTTCCTAAACCTATTCATAAATCAAAATGCGCATTGAAAATACAACGTTAACCGGCTACCAAGTGTCCTTTCGGGCTAATACATCTCACAGAAAACCGACGTGAAATAACAGTGCTTGCATTGTAGTGTTTCATTTGGTCAGTGAGAGCGCCGGAGGCCCACCTCTCTTGTCCTTTCCTCGTTTGCCTTCCCTTACCCTCCCCCATATACAGGTTGGCAACGCACTTGCGACACCCCTGGTGTTGCTGGAGTCTATAGAGGGTGGTGGGCACTTAACATCACGTGACCCACCTGTTTGTTTTACTCCTATGGTACAAAAAAATATATATTGATATATTAAAGAACCAGGTATTCTAAAATTCTTGTTCTTTTAACGTTGCCGGCTCTTGTACTAAGGTGTCGCAAAAGAGTCTAAGTACGTTAAATACAATTTTTTATTTTTTGTTATCCTGAAGAACCCCTTGCGTTTTATGGGACAAAAAGTATCCTGGATGTAGCCTTGTAATATCAGTTATTACTGTGTTAAGTTTCGTTAAAATTGGTTCAGTACTTTCAGAGTAATACGGGTTTAAATTCTTGGCTTTAATCCTTTATCCTGGAGAACCCTTTGCGTTTTATGGCACAAAAAGCATATTTGATGTAATCTCGTAATATTAGTTATCACTATGTCAAGTTTCGTCAAGATTGGTTCAGTAGTTTCAGAGTGATGCGTGTTCATAGGAACAGACAGACAGAAAGCCAGACAGACAGAAAGAAAGACAGACAGACAAAAATTGTAAAAAGATTATTTTTGGCTTCTATATCGATAACATAGTCTACCCTGATTAAAATTTTCAAAAAATATTTAATGTACAAATTTCGACTTGTTACGGTTTTATTATAGTAATAGATGTTACAGAGTATTATATTACTATTTATAATATTTATGAAAGCTTTATATTGTTCACAGCCAGCGAACCGTGAGAAAATGATGTCTCGGTCCGCGTTGCTTCTCGCCGCCATTGGACTTGGCCTGTCCTCGTTCAGCGTTCGTCAGATGATCCTCAGCCAGACCAGACGAGTGTAGATACACAGAGAACGTTCTAGATCGTTCTAGTGCCCGCCAGAAAATGAAAGCGTGTCAACAACACCCAGACAATGTATTAAACTAAGGATGTGTTTCATGAAATTTTTACACATATCCGAACGCGTTTAACTTAGGGAATTAATTAGTCGCTTAGTTTTATTTTTTCTTTAAAGAATGCGTTCGGTTGTGTCTTTGCGTATTATTTTAGTATGAATGAGAAAAAAAATGTAAATGCAGATAATTTGAAAGACCTAACCTAATTTATTTTTTTTTTTTTTTTTTCTGTGATTGAATAACGTAGGTTGTTACCACCTGTTTGATAAGTTTTAGGGTCTTATAAGGTGGTAGTATGATGTATGTATGTAAAATAAATAACGTTAGTCTGTGTTGTGAGCGAATTCTAATAAAAATAAATTTAAAAATAGTAACTATTTGTTCTTTATTTTGCCTATTCTGTCTCGTTATTGAAGCTGATTAGTGCCACTATCGAGCGAATTATTCATCACTTATCTACTATAAGTCTTGTGACGACTATATTCCAGCAAGATGGCGGCCTCCCTGCTAGAACTTTCGAGTGTTTTTATGCTATCTCAAAATTTAGCCCTATTTTACATCCTGTTCACTTGTTGCATAGTAAGCTAAATGTTATCAGTATTGGACAATAAAAATATAATAATATAAAGTACTCTTAAAAAAAGTTACCCACACAACTTCGCCTATGACAAATCGATTACTACTACACAATGGGGCTGGTATGTTCGGTGGAATAAAAGCCCCTTTAAATAAAGTAAAAAAAAAAAAAAAATAATAAATAAAAAATCGATTACTACCAGTTTCAATTGTATTTCCTAATGTGAGAAAACTCTTTAAAAACCTAGAACCCGAGAGTAACAACACCTACCATTTCCAGTTGTGAATCCAAATTATCTACGAATTCACTCAATCACACACCTAGTTGGTATGTCAAAATTCTTAAATAAGCCTAAAACCCGTTAGCAACACCAACTGACGGTTCCCGTTGAGTTAAAAACTAAACTATATATATTGGCGATAAATATCTTCTTAGCAACTCTTGAGCGGCTCCCACGCCACTCACCCCCGCACACATTTGCTATACCCGTAGGACGAGCGGTAGCGACAACACAATAATTTTACCGGCCTATAGTTTTTATTTCGCACTATATTCTGACAAACTTTAGCAATTAACATGCCGTAAAAACTAAACTATATCTTCATAAAATTTTCATTTAGCTGTTTGTGTTTATAAGAATATTTTAATTATACGTCAAACCTGCACCCAATCTTAACATAACCAATAGAGAATTACATGACAAAATAACGCGTCGCTTCTCACGAATGAATTGCGAATCTACAGATGAAATTTCAGTGAGACAGACGTAACGCCATCTGTTATTCAACAACACAAATAATTTCTTGTTATTTGAACTACGGTCGGGAGTTTTTGGCGGGATCTTGGTCTGTCATGTAGTGGATTTTATATTTTATTCATAATCTTGTGTTATTGGACTCTATATTTTGTAAATTTGGTGGTGTTTTACGTAATATAGTTAGTTTATTGTGCATAAGTGAAGTGAATGGAAAATAATACCACGGAGCATGAAATTCTGAGTTGTCACAAAAACTCCCACGAAGGTTCTAACAAGGGATCCACCATCTTGTTAGAATATTGACTCACACGACGTTTAATATTGAAGTGATCGCACGACGCTTGTAATATTATTGATTACTCGACAATGGCAGTAATAATCTGAAAGATTGGTTGCCAATAATAAAAAAAAAAGAAAAAAAAAACTACGGTCGCCGGTGGAATTTTTGGCGGGATTTTAGTCTGTCATGTAGTGGATCCTTATATTTTATTCAATCTTGTGTTATTGGACTCTATATTTTGTAAATTTGGCGGAGTTTTACGTAATCTAGTTAGTTTATTGTGCATGAGTGAAGTGAATAGAAAAGAATACCACGAAGCATGAAATTCTGAGATGCCACAAAAACTCCCTAGTAGGTTCTAACAAGGGATCCACCATCTTGTTAGAATATTGACTCACACGAAGCAATATTGAAGTGTTCGCACGACGCTTGTAATATTATCGACTACGTGATGATGGCAGTAATAATCTGGAAGATTAATTGCCAAAAATAACGTTAAAAAAAACTACGGTCGCCCGTTGTAGATATTCTTTATAAAAGAAACTAGAATCACATTAAAAAATGAGAGGCTTAAGCTAGCAGGATGAAAATTTGGTTGTAGGTATTTTTGAAAACGAAAATACAAAAAACTTTTTTTCTGGATATGGTAATCCTAATCACGTAGAGATATAACATATACTTAACGATCTATTCTCTAACCTCCCAAACATACATATAAAATTTCATATAAATCGATCCAGCCGCTTCGGAGGAGTAAACACTAAAATCGTGACACGAGATTTTTATATATTTGATGAATAATAAATATAAAACGTTACATATAAACTAAGGTTCCGTCAAAAACTCAGTAGTAGTAATTGGTAGAAATAAAACTCGTTCAATAGAACAGGCGAAGGAATTAATCCATACTGCCAATTTTGAAGTTCTCCATATAGGTAAGTATATAGTTTTATGTATTTTTAGCGTAGTCCACTGCTGTAAAGACTCCTCCAGTAAATTATCGTGGTCAGTTCGAAAAAAAAACTTTAGTGAATTTTCGACTAATTTAATATAAAAGTATGAGCGCGACATGTGTATAGCATTTTCGTACATTCTATTATAATATCCATTTATCGTCTTAACCTCCAAAGTTCTTGAAGATGTTCAAATAACTTCGTGTCGAGTTGATAAAGTCAAAGATGGGTATAAAATTCTCATGACAAGGCCCACTTCCCCTCTTCCCCCATTCCTCCCTGAACAGGGGTGGCAACGCACTTGCGACTCCTGTGATGATGCTGGTGTCTATGGACGGCGGTGATCACTTAAAGTCAGGTGACCTGCCTATTCGTTTGCCTCCTATGATATAAAAAAATAACTAATGACAAGTTAGAAGATCTGTAGGAAGGCAAAACACCCTGTTTTGATATTATTCCAGTAATTTGTCAAAAACTCATTAATAATCGATTATTCTCGTTTTTCTTTCTAAGAGGCAAAGGTTTCTTATAACACATGCAGCCAAATCAAATAACAATCGATAAGTTTTTTGAAACTTTTTAAAACTATATTTTGATTGTATTTAAAAATGAAGTAAGGAAACGTCTTAGTAATATCTATAAATAAACCAAATAATATATGAAATAAACCTTTATTTATTATTCTTGTTCACAATAATTTATAAAGTTAAGAAATGTATTCCTATTTATATAGTTATATATATGAACAATGGTAATATTTTTTTAATAGACAAGGAGTTTTTTAACGCAATCACTGTACTTACGTACCTTAATAAAACAAACATAGAAGATTTAAATACGCTTATATTAAGATTGCATTTAACTATTTTTTTTCCAAATATTTTAAACTAAAAGGAATCGTAAGCTTAAACTCCATTATTCACGTCAACCCAAACATTTTGTAGTGATTCTTTAAAGAAGATATAATCGTTTACGATTTGTCTGTCACTCGCACATACTTAATTAGATAAGGACACATTTATTACAAAGATAATAAGTTATTTGGAATTTCTATCGTCGTTTCTTGTGGGGCTTGGTCGGTCCCTTAACGAAGCACCAATCTACTGATATCGCTTGACCCAGTATATCTGCACCATCTAGAGCCTCACGGGCGCTCTGTCAACAAAAAAACACATAAAATAAAACTTCAATCTGTTTTTTTTTTTAATTAAAATATTAAAAAAAATATATACATATATATATCCACCTAATGGCAGAAAATTTGTAACGAGCAATGATATTATAACTAAAAAGCTGTAGACTACCGGTGTGCGAATAATTCAAACTTACGAATTATAAAAAATTCGAAAACTTTCGAATAATTCGATTTTTTTTCCAATAATAAGATTTTTTTCTTAATTATTCGTAAACTATTAAATTATTAGTGAATTTTCGAGTATTTTCAATTCAGCTGAAAAATAGTAGAAGAAAATGACTCTGTGTTGAAAATTTTTTTAGAATGTTTGGTCAATATTATTACCATCTAGATTTTTTATAGTACCGACAGAGGTGAACATATATTGAAAATGTGCAATTGTATTCTCTGGGTAATTGATTTTTAAACGAAAAGTATATTATTCGTAAGTAGAATATTTCGATACACGAAATAAAGGAATTTAAATAGAAACAATTGAAAATCCAGAGATATTTCATTAATTCGCGAATTATTCGAAAATTTTCGAATTACGCTAAATTTCGATATTCGCACACCCCTACCTACATTCATAGCTTAGTCAGCGCCTTGTTAAAACTTGGCTAAGTAACTTATTTTTGACGACTGCCCCGTCAACCCGGCCGTATCTTAACAACATATAATTATTTCTTTTTCACAAGAACAGGTGGGTCACCTGATGTTAAGTGATCACCACCGTCCGTAGAGACCAGCAACACCAGAGGAGTCGCAAGTACGTTGCCAGTCTGTTTTATTGAGGAAGGGGGAGGGGGAAGGAGAAGAGGAAGAGGGAATAGGGAGGGAGGTGGGCCTCCAACGCACTCACTGACAGAACGAAACGTAACAATTCAAGCACTGTTACTTAACGTCAATGTTTCTGTAGGTCGGATGGTACTACCCCGGACGAGGCGACCCATTCATGTTAAAACCAGTAATAGCTTCAGCGTGGCTCTACCCCCAACTATTTATAGCCTTAGGACTGTGGTACTTTTGGGATATCTTGTACTATGTATTAAGCCGGGGAACATTGTGATGAATCCATAGTATGGTGTGACGGCTTTTTCTGGCTAGATACCACCTTTAAGTGTTAGGTGTGCTGTAGGTGGTAGGGTAGAACTACGCTGAAGCTATTACTGGCTTCAGCATGAATGGGTCGGCTCGCCCGGGGTAGTACCACCCTCTCACAGAAAACCGACGTGAAGTAACAGTGCCTGTATTGTTGCGATTCGTTTGGTCAGTGAGAGCGCCGGAGGTCCACCTCTCGCCACCCTCCTCCTCCCTTCCTCCCCGTCCCCCAACACAGGCTGGCAACGCACTTGCGATTTCCCTGGTGTTACAAGTGTCTATGGACAGTGGTGATCAGTTAACATCAGGTTACCCACCTCGGCATTTGCCGTCTATGATATAAAAAAAATTGTATAACCAAGCCCTTACAGGTGTGTTCCAGCAATTACACTTAAGCAGCCAATCCCACCAGCTAAGTTTAGCTTGTTTGACACCTTAGACCACTCGGTCATTTAAGATTGAGGTCATAGGCTAATATTTAATAATCATTACATAGTAGAAAACGAAGTCCTATGCGACGTCTATCTGTCTGATTGTGATAAACTCAAAAACTACTGAACGGATTTTCATGCGCTTTTCACCATGAAATAAAATGATTCATGAAAAAGGTTTGGGTGTATAATTTATCAAGGTTTTTGATGTGAAACATCTATAGGCGAAGGGTAAACCTGTTTGTTGGCGTGGCGACGCAAAACACGCACATTGCACTATTAACGAAATACTCAAAAACATTTGCAACCCTATCTTGTAGACCACTTGTTCTACTCTACTATCTATATATTAATACGTGAAGCAAACAAAAAAGGAACCCCTTTTTAACCTATTTCCCGTCAACGGTTAAACTTGAAATTCGGCATAGTTAAAGTTTATATGGCGGAGAAGTGCAGAAAGCTGTTTACTTTATATAAAATGCATTAGAAGTACATTAAATTAATTAAAATATGCACTACTCACACTACTACTCGATTTTTACACAACATATACACACATGTAAATAAAAAAGATATTTTGACAGCCGTCAATAATTACGAAGTTCAAAAGAGGTTATGGAGGAGGTTGCTATGCTCGATTGTATGTATTTTTTTATACACATGTAAATAAATAGACATTCTGACAGCCGTCAATAATTACGAACTTCAAAAAAGGTAGGAGGAAGAAGGTTGCTATGCTCGACTGTATGTATTTTTAACTCTTACGTCCCAATTACCATTTTTCATCGTACATTCAACAATGATATTATAAAATATAACTATTATTGTAACGTTTATTATATTTTATGGTGAACTCACTTCAAATGATGATTTAATAAAAAAATGAGCCAAATAATACTTTGTATAATAAAAAAAGAATTTCGTTCATAAAAGTAATCCATGACTTAGACCTCCATGGTTACAATGTTGCAATTCAACCTCATGTAGCAACAAAAAGAATTGATTTTCAAAAGCTAATGGTAGTATTAAAAACATCTTTCTCTTGGATTCACCATTTGATTGCATTGTGGATCCATTACTTTTCCAAACGATGATACTGGGCATATCACTATTTCTCATAATGAACAGACTACATCTATTTAATATCCACCCAGAAATACCAACCACCCATGGTGTCGTGTAAAATTAATTGATGTGTAATGTCCATGTGTTGCGATAAATTTCTTTATTTTCGTAAAGTTATGTTTGTTTAAAATTTAAGAGCTTTACCACGTGATTTTTTTCAAATTTATAATTAGTTTCAATTTTCATTTACACATAGATTTTTTAAATGTTTATACAATTAAAGATAATGGCAAATAACTGAGTAGCCATGATGAAAACCTTTAATTATAGAAGTATACCCTTTGACAAAAGAACCCTAATAAAGTTCAAACTTTAAAAAATCAAATACTATGGTCGAATGTCGACCACTGGGCGCCCACTAGTTTGTATAAACATAAGATTCAAATTAGTGTTACTAATATAAAAATGGATAAAAATTATAAAAATGGATATATTTATGTAATAAAATAAATAAACGGTCATTATTTTTGGAACTAATTTGTAATTTTTTTAGCTTTATCTTTTCATTATGCCATAACTGATTCCTGTCGTAATCTGTTATTTTATGCATGTAACTTATACAAAACAATTCTGATGTTTCACATCTGCCAGGCGTCCCGTGACAGCTCATTTCATTTTTATCAAAGCGACACAACGTCTGCCGACTAGTAATATATAAAATAATGAATCATATCTTTACTTGAGTAACTCGAGCGAGATAGTTACAATATAAAGACATATGTTTCTACATTCCTTTATCAGATTAGCTGAAAATTAATAAACCTTTTACACTTTAGTAACTGTCACAAACAATTTTTTTAGTTCCTTATGATCCTGTTATTTTAAGCTGTACATAATTATTAAAAAAAATGTTAATACTTACAGCAGCCTGTTTATATGTCTCATACTCAACAAGAGCATATCCTTTGAGGAATCCTGTGCGTCGATCCAAATTTAAATGTATGTTTTTTATTTCCCCAAACTCTGAGAATTGATTCTGGAAATAAGATTTATTTTCAAAATTAATAATTGTTCAAAATAAAGTTGCCTGAAAACATGGTTTTTTAAATTCCAATATCTATGTAAAGCCGTTACTTCCATCATCTGTCATCTTCGTCTAGGTCATACTTGTACACCAGAGCATTTGTTTAAATTAAGGATTAGGGATCATTCTCTCTGCGAATGTGGCCTTGACAAAGGTTCTCCAGATCATATATTCTTTAATGGTTCGAGAAACAGACTCTCCCTTTTTGATGTCCTTCCTTCTTATATTCCCCGTCTTACTAACCTTACGTGTATCTTAGCTTTAGTGAATAACAACCCTTTAATTTTACATGTATTGTCATTATTTATTAAAATTAACAAAATTAAACTTTAATCAGATTGTCTATTTCTTAATCGACACATATCTAAGCTTGCCTTTATGTATATCTGTGGGAAAGACAATAACTCGGTCTCAATACAAAATTAATTATCTTCCCTTTCGAATTATAATTATGCATTTTTTAATCCGTTTCCTTCGTTTATGACACTATCTGCCACAGACAACGCACACTTTGTATCTACATGGCATTGGCGTAATTGTGTATTGCTTACACACGGCATCATAAATTAGAGAAGAAGACACTAGCTCGGCGGTACTTGCTCGGAACCCGCACTTACATTCAGACTTGCTCGCCCCTACTGATGGCCCGGAATACCATTTTGTGTTTTATGTGTGTTATTTTGGATAACTGGTGCTCTCACCATCGGCAAAGGCAGTGGAGAAAACATATTATATCAGATAAGTGAGTTTTTATCCCAATTATAAGGAAATAATTTTGGCATACATTTTTCAAGGGGTTTCAAGCCAATTTATATACAGTCCACTGCTTAGGTTATATACCCCGATCAGTGTGGGTGTGGTGGTTACCACCCCAAAAATCCTATTATAACGTCTCAATTACTATACATGCTGAACTTTAATTTCAACTCATAGTCACGTTGGGCATATTGGCACCTAACATCACATACTATATATTTACTTTTCAAGTATTGTGTACTTAAATGAATGCTCTTCGGTTGTTAATTGTAGAAGGGCACCTGTACTTTAATAGAACTTACTTGAATATCCTCTTCTTGGGCTTCCTCATGCACATTGCTTACAAACAGAATCCAACCCTCCACAGAGCGCTGTGGACCTGGAGTGTTACCATCACCTTCTGGAGCAAGACTATCGTATCTGTAATACCATTCACATAAGCCATCAAGTTTTGCTATCAAAACAAACTGCACCTGCACCATTATTTCTCTTCTCAGTAATAAAATATCTTCTCATAAGAAGTCTTGAGAAGTTACTTTAACTGTTTAGATGATATGCTGTATTGTCACTTAGTATGGAATCATTGAAGTGAAACTTCTAATGCAACTTCCAGCAAGGTTGCGTTAAACATTTAACACTACCATAGAGGGGGTATGAAAACACAGTTGCATTAAACATTCAACACTAGAAACAATAATATTTCACTAAAAATCAATTTCTACCCCTTCCTATTTTCATTTTCACATTACGATGTTTCACTTCTTCCACACAGATAATATTAAATATTCTTATGGTAAATATGTTTGAAATGTGATATTTAGTGTTATGGTTGGCAAATAAATAAAATTGTATATTAAATATAATATAAATTTATAGAAATATTTACATTCAGACTTCAGACTCACTCGCGAGAACTGGGCAAGTAAGAAAACTCTATCAGTGTTATTCCAAAAAATTAAATATATAATGAATACTTGCTTTAAAATGGTTACATGTTAAATGCAACACACTCTCTGAATGTTGTCATCTTGCTGTTTTGTCTTGCTTTGGTTGTTATACATGCAAAAAAAAAGGATAACACGAACTTGCCTTGGGTGCTTGCGATACTTTTATTATGAAACCTTTTTGAAGCAAGTATTAAATATGTATTTAAGTTTTCTGTATTAACACCATATAAGTTTTAATGCAAAAGTTCTATTACAAATATAGACCTTTATAACACCTTTATGGGTGTAAGGGGTGTCGAGTAACATCTTAAGACTTGAGACACCCAAGCCAACCTCACCTGCACGGGTGCACCCTGCTGATCAATGAACGAGGCAATGGCGATAGCGGGGTGGTAGGGGTTTTACAGGCCGACTGGGTCGCAACCACCATGTACATGGCGAAAAAGCCCGTCATAGTGACTCGCTTTTGCGCGTCGCGTTTCTGGATCAGCCTGTGCATATCCAGTACCAGACGACTTTCGTCATTATGGCCGGCATGACAGCGGCGACCGACTATGTATGATCTGTCTCTCGGTGGTCGCCACTGTTTTTGGATTGTACTATGCTTACCATCAGGTATAGTGCAGTCACTTTGTCGTGGTGCAATAAAAAAAAAAAAAAGAATGTTACTTGCCCATACCCTTTCTGACAATCAAGAATATTTAACATCTGCTATTAATGATTTACTTATAAAACACAAAAACATAAGAGAAATAGTCAGATGTCTTCAAGAAAATATTACTGTAATATTTTTTTACTGGCATATATGTCAAATTATGATGAATTTTACCAATACATACATATTTGCTGTATTGTTAAAACTCCTATAAGACAAAGAAATACTCCAATAGTTTTTTCTTTAACTGACTTCTACTTTTTGTAGGTGGTAGAACCACGTTGACGCTATTAATGGTTTCAGCATAAATAGGTCAACTCGTCCGGGGTAGTACCACCCTCTCACAGAAAACCAACGTGAAGTAACAGTTCTTGGATTGTTGCATTGCATTCGGTCAGTGAGAGTGCCGGAGACCCATCTCCCCTTCCCTTTCCTCTAACCCCTCTCCCTTTCCCCAAACACAGGCTGGCAACACACTTGTGACTCCTCTGGGGTTGCTAGTGTCTATGGATGGCAGTAATCGCTTAACAACAGCTGACCCGCATGTTTGTTTGCCTCCTAGATATAAAAAAGCTACGCTATTGACCTAGTTAGGTCTTAACAACATCACCGAACTACTAAGAAGAGCGCTTGCGGCACTCAGCCAACTCCAATAGCTTTATAAGTAAATGTTGGCTTACAGAGAAATGTAAATAACAATAATGCGTACAGCATATAACAATCCCTCAAACTCTCACTTATCCAGACGTGCCTACACTTGAATTGAAAATAAACTTATACTGAAGATCGTTAATTTTAAGTTTACCTTCCTCGGTTCCCGCGTTCAGCGGCACCGCCACTTCCAGCTTCGCTACCGAAACCACGACCTTTGCGTTTTCGCGCCTTTTCCTTCAATCTTGCAATACCCTCTGAAAAAACAAAAATATCAATTCATTCGCTGTATCAAATATGCCCCATTAGGTGACGCGTAAATAAGAATAAACAAACATCTTTTTCAAAGTATAAACTAAGTAATTTTATAAAACTATATATTGTAACAAACATCAAAAGAGTATTTATTACATATATTTAATAGATAGAAACCTAAATAAAGTTCAATGCACTAAATAACCTCAAAATATTGTAACTAAGAATTTTCTTTTCATAAATAAAATAATTGTTACTAATAATTAACAGATATTATTACAACATACGTACATACTAAATGACTATAAAATAATATAGTTTCATAGCAGAATTACAATTAGATGTAATGTAAATTACTTACGTTCACCGTCTTCGTCAACTTCGAATTCTTCTGAATTTTCAATATCCAACACGTCAGCCATAATAGGATATGTATATTATTCTAATATATAATAACTTGTGATCATGTATCACTTAGATATATAAGATGTTAGAAAACTTTCGTGCTAAATACAAGTTTATATTCTTTGATCAAAACCAAACTTTCATTTTGCTTCGCTTGAGTGGGTAATGTCACAGACTACTACAGTGGGTGAAATACACCACAGACTAATGATCTAAGCTGCGAACCGTAGACCTTTTTCTCGTACGTTGAATAATTTTAGTTAATTATTTGTATTATTTATTTATATTTTAATTAGTTATATTAATTATATCTTGTATTTAGGCTTTCTAACCTGGTACATTCATCGAGCAGTTAGATGTTATAAAAACATTAAGTCATATATATATATATATATATATATTTTTACTTTATTATTGGCAATCAATCTTTCAGATATTACTGCCATTGTCGAGTAATCAATAATATTACAAGCGTCGTATGATCATTATAATATCAAGCGTCGTGTCAATCAATATTCTAACAAGATGGTGGGTTTCTTGTTAGAACCCTCCAGGGAGTTTTTGTGGCACCTCAGAATTTCATGCTCCGTGGTATTATTTTCCATTCACTTCACTTATGCACAATAAACTAACCATATTACATAAAAAACCACCAACTTTACACAATATAGAGTCAAGTAACACAAGATTATGAATAAAATATAAAATCCACTACATGACAGACTGAAATCCCGCCAAAAACTCCCAAGTCTTATATTAGTAAGACGTATTAAATAAATGATGTAATGAATGAATGAATATTTTTGAATGAAACAAATAAAATGTTAATGTTGTGATAACAAAAAAGTTTTATGGGGTTCACACGCGGCAGAAATAAAACTTAGTATTGTGATTAATTAAAAAAAAAATGAATGCCTATGGTGATTGTAAACATTACTCTTCGGCAATATGTTGTATATATATATGAACAATTTTTATAATACACAGAATAATTTTCTACGGTCGAGCAGAAAATAATGTGCTATAGATTTCATCGTTTCTCTCTGTCTCTTCAACTCTTTGTAAATATTCCAATTATTTTAAAGAATATAATACTATCTCATTCTCTCATAGCCTAAAACCTATATATACCCTTATAGCTATCTCTTTTTCGTTACACATTTTCGATTCATTAAATCTAATTCACATCGTTCTAAAAGAGGTTTTACTTTAAATAAAATTGGATTATAAAAGTAAAAAAAAAACGGCATGTGCATTTTTTTCAACTCTATGAATATTTTTTATTTAAATATGCGTGCTAAATTCATGATCATCATATTATACTAATAAACAAATGAGGTGAGATACAAATGAGAAGTAATAAATAATGTAACCACGAAATATAAAAATTCAGTGGTAACATTACAGAGATACGCAATATATTATTATTTTATTATTTTAAGTATTTAATTGAATATCTCTGACACTTGATGATCACTCTCTCTCAATGGACTGGAGTTCAGTGCGTTGCAGATAGAAAAAGTCGATTAATCCTGCGTTGTCGAGCTGGATACTATGTCAGATACTGGCTATAACCGACCTTACTTATAACCCCAGCCTCTTGAGATGTCCATTGAGTTTGAATGGAATAAGCCCGTTAAGGGAGATCACTATTGGTATTATTTTCGTGGATACAAGCGTATTTACTTCTTTTATCTGCTCCGGCTTTGCTTTACGTTTGCCTTTTATAGAAGTGTCTGTCTGTCTGTTTGTATGAACACGCATTACTGCTAAAGTACTATGTTCACGATAAAACCTCACCAAAAAAAAATCATAAAGCATATCCTCGAGTAACATTGGTTTCATTAAAGTCGGTTCATTCTATCAAAAGTCCTGAAGCGTCTACGAGTGAGCATACACAGGTATATTCGTCAAAGAGTTCACTGTTTAAATTAGCTAATATTTAAATTATTTAGCTGTGTAGTCAACTCTATTTCAGTAGTAGCATAGACTTGCAAGAGAAGAATGTCATAGTATACATACATGCTTTCCTCTTTGGATTAGACCTCTGTATTTATACTGTCTACTTTGAAAGATTTAGGAATTTTACTAATTTTAGACATTTCTAGTAATAGATCAATAAATTTAAAATGAGTGTTTATAATCTTTGGGATAACGACGCAAGACAAGCAAAGTTAAAACAGACCTTATCTACAGAATGGAATCTCAAATCCCCACTAGCAACTCCCCGGTCACCATCACCTCCAAACAGAGTCGGTGAAACAATTTTTAACAATTATGTTGATATCATTAATTCGAAATCAAATATATCTACAAATGCTAAACAAACAGAACAAACGGAGAGACCGTTCGATTTTTTTGATGACGAAGATTTTGCTTTTGGAATAAATTTATTAAATAATAATGTTGCTTGCGTTGGAAACAACATTACGAAACTAATTCATATGGGTTAGTACCTTAATTATATCTTAAAGTTATATTTATTGGAACGAAGTTCCTTATCGCGCGTTGAGAAAGGGGGCTAGACGGAAAAAATTCTTACGAAAAGTTGTCACGACAGTTTTTGCTATAGTAAGCTATTGTAAGTTGTGCGGCGTCGCATGTTTCTCTGTCTGTCTGTCTGTTACGAAAATTGAGCCTACTGATTAAGTTTATATAACATTATATTTGTTAATAATAAAAAAAATATTATTATAACTTAAAAAAATAAAATTCTATTACAATTCCTTCACTAATTAATCGAAAGGAACTTCGTTCCATCCGGGTGTCCCTTGACACCTTTCAAGTTTTTATTTATTAGGATATCTTTCATACGTAAAAAATGTTACTATCAAATCACCATAAACCACGATTGCTAAAGTATTACTAAAATTATAGTATTAAATTAATGACTACCTGTCATTATGTTTTCATGATTGTGTTATCCTCGATAAGTGAGCTATATAATACTGAAAGAATTTTTCAAATCGGTTCAGTAGTTCCTGAGATTATTCCCTACAACGTCACAAACTTTACCTCTTTATAATATTATTAGTAATTAGTGTAGATTTTAATTTTTTCGAATAATCATGTTAAAAAAATATGAATAAATATTACGCTCTTGTGTAATGATAAAAGTTATAGGGAGTTTAATGCCTTTTATTTAATTTAATGGCTGTGGTAATTCTATTATTAGATTTTACTAAATAATACTCTGTGATCACCAGAGACAAAACAAATACAGTGAACTGTCAGTTGTGTCAAGTACAAACTTTGGAATAAGATATTATTTTTCAATATATTTATATTAACACACTAATTTTATATGAAAAATTGTTCAACATAATATATCATGCCGGAATTCCATTTAACAGATTCAATTATCACATCGTTAAACGGTAATATACTTTTTAAATTAGATCACTTCGAAGTTACATAATTTTTGTAAAATTAATAAAAACATTTACTTTTAGAGTAAACCGGTGCTATTTTAAGTTATTGGAACATAGCGTTAACGTCGTTTTTTATATTTTTTGAATATTAAGGACATATAATGCAATTGGAAGGACCTTTTGTATTTGGTATAATTTTATATACGAGTTTGCGTGATTTTGTTTTTGGTTGACATTTGATAATGGATTGTGTGTGAATTTATATTTACGTGTTAATACATATAATTGTTGTTATTATTATGCAATGAACACCGACATCTGATTGGTATTATATTTAGTAATATTTTGTTTTTTTAACCGTTGTTAATAACACTGTAAATCACTGTTTCTCAACGTAGGGCCCTCGCCCCACAGGGGGCAATTTGATAGTTAAGGGGGACAATTAAAAATTGACTCTACTAAACTTTAACCCTTTCACTTTGGGTTATTTAAATGCAATGCTAGATATCAGTGACAAATTTAACAAAAAAGGCAAATTCTAAAAAAATTGCTGTAAATAATAGGTATAATTTCGTTTGACGTTACCAAAATATCAACTGGGTAATTAGAGTCATCAAGTAAGTTTTTCGTTATATGTTTTGATAACAATTTTAATATGATTTCTTCTTAAAACTTATAATTTATATTTCCTTAGAGAACAAAACAATTTTTAAAGTTTAAAAATTATGTATGAGAGGGCATAAACATTTTAGAAATGTTAAGGTGGGGCATGCCCTAAAAAGTTTGGGAAACACTCCTGTAAATCAAATATTAATGTTGAAGAGATTGAATTAATTAGTTATTTAGGTAATTGCTAACATTTATACAGTCTATAATTTGTGACAGTGTGTAATTGTGATATTACTATAATTTGTTTACAAAAGACCTGATTGACAGGAACTATATAGGGAGATATGAGAAGAATTTGTATCTTCTACTAACCATTTTGTGATTTAAAATTGAACTATAAACTTTTTGGTATTGTGTTTTTTTTTTAAATATTTAGTACTATGTAGGCAACATGACGGTGTTGTAGTAAACCCCACTATTGAGCTAAGAATGTATTCAATCTCTATGACTTATTTTGGAGTGATGATATTTTTTTGTCATAAGAAGCAAATAAACATGTGGGCCACCTGATGTTAAATAATCACCACTATCCATAGACAACTGCAACAACAGAGGAGTCACAAGTTTTAAAATTTAAACATATCCGTATTATTACAAACAAGTTAAATACATATTGAGTACTTGCTTTAAAAAGGCTACGTTTTAAATGCACCACGCTCGCTGTAGGTTCGCCATCTTGCTCTTTTGTATAGCTTTGGTTAGACTTGCGAAAACAGGATAATGCAAACATGCCTCAGGCGAGCATGATGCATTTATTATAAAACCTTTTTAAAGTAAGTATTTAATATGTATTTAACTTTTTTGTAATAACACCACTTGTTTTACAATAAAAACAAAGTAATACTGGATGCAATTATTGAAATGTTTTGCTTCTAGCCCAAGAGCCATGGCCGGACAATGTGAAGCTATATCAACCTTATGAAGTTGAACAGATATTGCTACCAGATAATGCTAGCTGCCTTGCTGTGCAGGCTTTCTTAAAGGTATGTTCATTGTAATTTATTTTATTCTATAGGCTACCATAATATCTGCTGACTGCAATATAAGTTGCAGAACATATATTAGGTATAAGGATTAAAAAACATTTCAAAAAATGATTGAAATGTCTGTCTGTCAGTTTCTTGACCACAAAGTGTTGCTAACCTCGTTCACGATAAAAGCTCACCAAGAAAATCATAAAGCATATCCTTGAGTGATAATTACTCTTGGATTAACCAAAATCTGTTCACAGTATTATTGGTTTCAGCATGAATGGGTCAGCTCGTCCGAGGTAGTACCACCCTCTCACAGAAAACCGACGTGAAGTAACAATGCTGGCACTGTTCCTTCAGTCAATGAGAGCTCCAAACGCTCATCTCCTCTAGCCGTCTTCCTTTCTCTCCATTTCCCCAAACACAGGCTGGCAATGCACTTGCGACTCCCCTGGAGTTCCTAGTGTCTATGGACGGCGGTGATCACTTAACAACAGGTGACCCGACTATTCGTTTGCCTCCTATATCTAATACCTTTAAACGAGCAATGCTTGTATATTTTTATATTGTTATATATTCAGGATCTTAGAAACAGCGTCAGCGATTTTTGTGAAACTTAGAATGTAGGTAGTTTCGAGAACGATATATCGATCTACCTAGATTTCATTCATAGAAAACTTTTTTAACTGAGTTTTCAGGCAATGAAAAAATATAGCCAGAATATAAAGGTAAATTTCGCGGCTGTGGTCAAAACAAAAATAGGCTGCTTCGATAATCCGTCTAACCCCAGTTCGATTCCGAGTGACAGCAAAAGAGATTTTTTTTAAATGTTTGTTTTGGGTAAAAAAATGCTAAATTTTTTTAAGGCAAACCTAACAGTTTATTTTAATTTAAAAATGTTTTTTAACGAAACGAGCTAGGCTAGGCTCCGTCGTCCAAGTACTGATATACAAAAAAAAAAGAACTGTGGTGGCGGCGTTGAATTCACGGCGCCTCTTAGTGGGGGGTTCTATGAGTGGATTGTATATGGGAGGATGCTATATTTTATGCGAAACTACATTGCGATCTATGGTTAAGTACATTGTGATGAGCTATGTGACAAAATGTAGACGATATTGGTAAGGAATTGGGAAGGACGATATTGGCTCATACCTCGTGTCGTTTGCGGTGTCACCTGGCTAGACGGCTAGGTCATTGTTTTCGATGCACTGCACGGGTTGTTCTTGTCGCCACACTGATTTACACTATTGTCTATAAAAGGGAGTGTTGGCACGCACTATATGCAACGATGCGATTATCATTACTAAAACACTCGAACAAGCGAAAAATGCAACCGTGCAAGGTCGCGGTGCGATGCGGTCTCTTTTTTTTATATCACATAGGAGGCAAACGAACATACGGGTCACCTGTTGTTAAGCGATCACCGCCGTCCATAGACACTAGCAACCCCATAGGTGCCGTAAGTGCGTTGCCATCCTGCGTTTGGGGTAATGGAGAGAAAGGAGAAGTGAGAGGAGAGGGAAGGGTAGGGGAGATGGGTCGCCGGCGATCTCACTGACCGAACGAAACGCAACAATGCAAGCACTGTTGCTTCACGTCGGTTTTCTGTGAGAGGGTGGTGCTACCCCAGACGAGCCTACCTATTCATGATGAAACCAACAATAGTTTCAGCGTGGCTCTATCACCTAAAATCCTGTCTCTCCTCACCTCTCTGTCGTGTGATGCACTAACGACTATTGTATGTATTGCCAATGGAAGGATAGCGGGGTGGAAAGGTGACAGCTAATAACAATGCCGCGGCAAATTTAAATTCTATAAAGCGGCGCAACCAAACTCTATCAAAAGATATTTTGCAATAACTTAATGAATCGATACTTAATTACGAAAGAAAAGTAGATAAGTAAATGGAATTGGTACATTCAGATGGTATTATTAATTACTGCTTTTCACGCGGATAGAGTCGTGGGAACGTCTAGTGGATAAATATATATGACCTTTAGTTCTCATTTCTATTGTGTGGTTATAAGCCTATACCCACTTTTTTGCGTTACAGATGTGCAATCTTCCTTTCGAGGTGGAAATGCGATGGAACGCGGAATTTATGTCACCCTCAGGCCGAGTGCCTTTCATCAAATGCGGCGCTTTTGTGGTTTCCGAACTGGAGCCCATAGTACAGTTTGCTGCCAATAAGGGTGTGTCCTTATGTTCCCGTCTTTCAACTGAGGAAAAGGCTGAAATGAGGGCATACATGAGCCTTATAACTAATGTACTGGTAAATGCTGAGGTAGGTTGTATTCATTGATTAGTTTTATTTAATTGTCTGTAAATTTTAGTGTTTGACCCCAATATCACAAGAGATTAAATTTGCTAAAAATACAAGACAGGCTGTTAATTGTAACTGTCACAACACACAGAGGTGCTATGTGACACAGTTTAAAGTTTAGGATTTAACTAGCTAGCTATATTCTACCAAAATGCTATGGCTTTATCACAATGTTTTCTTTCAATAAAAGCCCAGGTTTTGCAAGGATTCGATTCGGATAAGGTTAATAATTATGTAGGGAGCAAACCTCCGCCCGCGACTTCGTTCGCGTGGAATAGATACTTTGGGCTAACGCTAACACGCAACGGAAGCTCTGACGAGGAAAAAAAATGATTTTTTAACATTCTCACTGGTGCTCAGCTCCTATTGGTCTCAGCGTGATGATATATAGCCATGCTCGATAAATGAGCTATATAACATTGAAATATATGACACTGAAATAATTTTTCACATCAGACCAGTAGTTCCTGAGATTACCTCCTACAACGTCACAAACTCACAAACTTTACCTTTTTATAATATTAGTATAGAAGTATAGATAATAATATCATGATCTTCATATATAAATGTATGTAAGTGCGTAACTTCAGAACAGCAGTATTTTGCTTTTATTTTTTGTATTAGCATTTATTAAACAAAGTGTATATATAAAAAAAAAATGAGACGTCACGAGACGTCCGGCAGATGTGAATCATCGAAATTGTTTTGTATAAGTTATATGCATAAAAGAACAGATAACGATAGGAATCAGCTATGGTATAATGAAAAGATAGAGCATTACAAATTTGTCCCATACAATAATGATTGTTTGTTACAATACAAAATATAAAAATTCAAATAGGTGCAGTATATTTGGCGGCATTTATCAAAGGGCTAGGTCGTCGGCGCTTGCCGCGTAACATTAGTAGGACGAGTGACCGACAAAACAATTTAAATCTTATGTTTATACTTACAAGATTGTAAATGTTTTTGAGTATTTCGTTAATAGTGCAAAGTTTATGTTATGCGTCGCCAAGCCAACAATCAGGTTTATCCGCGCCTATAGATGTTTCACATCGAAAATCTCTATATAAAAGTGTGTTATTTTGTGAGACAAAAGACAGTGGAGATATCTTAAAAAATAATAGTAGAATTGACAGATTGGTGTTCAGTTATTTGGTTGCCAGTTTGTTTCATTGCATGGTTGTAAAGGAAAGATTTGTAGAGTATATAGAGAACTGTGGATTTCTCTGAGTTTATAATCATCAGTATGTCATGGACTGGTGTGGTAAGTATGCCCATACGTTCCTTCGCGTAGAGACCAGTAACCCTGCACTGGATCTCTTCAAGATTGATACGATGATATCTAGCGTCTTAAAAGATTACAGGTCAATTACGGCTGCCGTACTTCTTGGATTGTACTGGACTTATTCAGGCACAGTGTCGTCACTTTCTGGTGCTACTATAAAGATATGAAAGGCTGAAGTTTTATGGAGAGTTTCACATTACAGCTATACATATCATGGTTGGATGAGGAGACGTTTAACGCAGTGACAAGGGTGCGCAATTCCTCCGTGTATCCGTGGCCTTTGGGCTGGCTTCAGACTCGATCAAAACGGAACACTGTTGCAAAACGATTGAAGGCCCTCCACTGGTATGATAAGACTCTGGACCAGGTCTTGGCTGATGTGAGTAACTTAATTTTCAACTTATATAATTCATACTATTACTTAGGGTAAATTTATTTTTCCGTCAAAAGGAATTCAGATCACTACAATCACTCTTGCTGTTTAAAATCCTGTAATCATAGTCCGCTTGAACATTTCTTCCTATTTTTTCTCGTAGTATTCGGTGACGGTTCTTCGATGCCCAAAATAGAAGTCTACTCCGAGCAACGTGGCACGCTTTTCAATAAAGGAAAGCTCTGAAAGGCTGACGTCATTATTCGAATTATTCGACAAAGTTTAATATAAGCTGTTTTTAGAAATCTGTTGTATTTCTTTCCCACGAGTCGATGAGTCACTCTTTGTTTATTTGTTTGGAGTACTAATTTAGGTTTGTAAATGCAAATTATGAAAATTCCATATATCGTTTTGTGTCATTGTCAACATATAACTTTTTTATTCTTATAGGTGGAACAATGCTGCAACTCCTTGAGCCAAAGACTGGGCGAAAAGGACTACTTCTTTGGTGCCACGTAAGTAATTTTTTTAATTAGTTGTTATTAGTGGTTTTCCCTACATGTTAGCATAAATTTATATATATCTTATAACTTTCATTTAATATCTTTGTAACACACTTAATTGTTCACGATAGACGTTAACTATATCGCTAGCAATGTTTTAAAACAAATATTATTTTAATTAGTACTCGTGTATATGGAACTACCACCAATTCGGAAGTAGGAGCTTTGATAATAAAAAAACCTAAGAGTCAACCGCAACGCCACCTATTGGGTTCAATTATGAAATAGATGTTATGTATATCTATCTTCGAATACCTTTAAATGAGCAATTCTTGTATATTTTATATTTGTATATATTCAGGATCTCGGAAACGGCGTTATCTATTTCTGTGAAACTTAGTATGTATATAGTTTCGAGGACAACAAATCGATCTAGCAAAATTTTATTCATAGAAAAAAAATTTTTAATTGAGTTTTCAGGCAATGCAAATTATAGCTAGAATTATAAAGGTAAATTTCGCCGGCGCTGTCAAAACAAAAATAGCTCAGATGGAACTCGGTTGCTTCGAAAATCTGTTACCCCAGTTCGAATCCGAGTGAAAGCAGAAGAGATACATTTGTTTGTTTTTTATGGCAAAATTTTATAAGGCAAACCTAAATTTTAATTTAAAAATGTTTTAAAGAACTGAGCTAGGCTCGGTCACCCAGGTACTAAATGTTAAATGTGACCATAAACTATCATCTCTTCGAATATTGTAAATGATTCATCGGACAGCTGGTATTGCTAATTCTAGATGTTCTTGTGTGAAACCAACAAAATAAAAAAGAACTCTAGGACTTAATTCGTCCTAATTCCAACACGTCCTTTCAGTCCTACGGCAATAGACGCTTTGGTTTACGGTCACATACGAGCTCTACTCTCCGCCAATGGTCCAAAAGCTGCACTGATGATTAGACCCATCACCAGTGTCCTACTTCGACATATTCTCAGAATGACAAACTTAACTCAGATGAAATTGACGGTATAAGTTATACAACTAAACAATTTAAACGTTTCCCATTTAGTAGACGTTATGTAGTTTTCATTGTAGATACTTTTCGTTTGCATTTGCGAATCGAACGATAATTTAGAAACATTACCAATTTTTGAATGATTCTTATAAATATGTACAATAAATACCTAATTACAATTTTATATTATACACTTTGCCTGTAGTAACATCTTGGGTGGTTTTTTTAAAGTGTTTGGCCATGGAATTTTAGTACGTTTACGTTTGACAATGATCAAGTCTTTTGCTAATTTTTCCTATGATTCTAAACCAAATGTCCATAAGACGGTCTACTGGAACCATCAGTATTTCTGATTGTCAAGTTGATAATGTATGGATTATATGCAAACTTTGCGCAATCACTCTTTCTATGCGTTATTCTCGACTCCATTTTCCATGTAAATTGTACGACATATTTCCCTCTGCCACTCTTTTCTATCGGCTCTTAGTATTCATACTTTTTATACACATTATTCTTCACGCGATCCATCCATATTTTATTCAGTTTCCATTTACTTTTTTATTAGTTCACCTATACTTACAACGCCTATTAGGTCAACTTATTGATGCTATTTACATATTTCCTTATAATTAATTCTTCTACCTCCTCCTACTTTGATATTCAGTGGTCTTTATTGAAAATATTAATGCTCTTATCAGGTAGGTAATTTTGTTACAATGAGTTTTTTCAATGACTCCTATGTTCTAAGAGGATAGCGACTCCATTATTAGAACTTCTTAGGGAAATTTGCGACATGTCAGAATTCATACTCTGTGGTAGCATTTTCCACTCCATTACACCTGTGCACAAAAATCTAACTATATCATGTAAGATGTCAGCAATATTATAGGGCCCCATGCCTTAATTAACCCACGATTATAAATAAAAATAAAAGATTTACATGACATACTAAGATCCTGCCTACAATATCTGATATATTCGTTCCTAGTAGACATATTAACGTACTGGCATCGAAGCTAGAAGGTGAAGGGAGCATCGTGCACAGTCGGTTAAAGAGGTTTAGTGTTTCCAACCTGAAATCTAGAGTCTAACAACACTCACATCTCGAAAAATAGTAGGCTCGGTGGAGTCCCTATAAAACATGCAAATATTTTAAATACAATCCTGGCTCTCACATTGGAATGGCTTATTGTTCCCAATATAATTGCACATGAACAGATTGCCATGAGAACAGAAAAGATATAAGCGAAAAAAAATTCGTTCCTAATTGTTAAATCCCAGTTGCACCGCACATCCTTCTTAACGCCTGGGCTATTTTTTTAAAGACCCAGATCTCACAAGGTCAAAAGCTTAAAACAGATCATGTTTTTAAATATCCAACCGATATTTTACAATTATAACTTCATCAGGTTTTTCAAAAATTTGAAATTCACACGGTATTTTTTTGAACTTATGCTGCCAACAGTATATTAACCAGTGCATCGTGAGGTCTACAATTGGTGGTATGGAGCTTAAACCTTTACGGTGTGATTACAAAAGAGTTAAACACATTTTGAACGCTTGCTTTAAAAAGATCTCTCGGTGAATGTTCGCTACGTCTTGCTCTATTTTTCTCGCTTTGGTTAGGTTAGGTTACACTTGCGAAAAAAGGATAACGCGATCTTGCTTCGGGCGAGCGCGGTGCATTTCGTACGAAACCTTTTTTAAACCAAGCATATAACTTTTTTAACACCGTTATGGTTTCAGACGGTCCACGGGTTAACGTTGGCACGTCTGCCACATCTAATCATCTTTCATCCGACATATTCGTATTTTTTTTTTTCGAACTGACTACGCTATTTACCTAGCAAGGTCTAACAGCTTCACCGGAATACGACATATTCGTATCCCACTACTCATATCCATACATTTCTACAGATCTTACAATAGTTAGAGGAAATTCAAGTATTACCGAAGCACTAAGGGATTGCCTTTGATTTAGATATTTTTAATGACCTAAGGATGGGGGATCTCGGTATGTTGCTTTGATATGTGAGGCGAGGCGCGAGATCTTACCCATTGGGCTTCCATCATTACTGAACCACTATAATTTAATTCCTCTATAGACTATACAATCCTTATTTCTGACTTGTTAACTGCGGCCCATGAATCAATTATATTAAAAAATATAATCTATACACATAATAAGAATGTATATTTAATGTGTCTGTACTTTTCGATTTTCGAAAAAAAAATTATAGACGGTGTCTAGGAATAAGTAATAGAATACATTTCAATCATTTTTAGAAATGTCTGTCTGTCTGTTTGTATGAACACGCATCACTGCTAAAGAACTGGATTCATTAGTAACTTCGTCTTTATTTCATTAACATTGGTTCACTCTATCAAAAGGTATTGTAATTTTAATGATGACGTGGCTTAACTACGATACAAAAGTAGATAAGTAAATGGTCTTAAAACATGACTTTATTAATCACTGTTTTTGACATAAGGGTCCTTGCGGATGAAGTCGCGGGCACAGCTAGTATAATCTAAATGTTTACGTAAGCATGGGAGAGAGGGCTAAGAGCATTGCTTACTTTTGCTGACCGAGGGAGGGAGTGATCAAAAATTATGCTTACATAATAGTTCAAAAGGCTCCTAATATTATGATACTATTTTACATTGCAGTCATCTTGATTAATCCATTCCTAATAATAATTCCCCGTCAGCCCCAAGAGGAATACCTTATAACCCAAGCATTCCAAGTGTCCAACAGATGTCGTTTGTCCCCAATTCGTACCGTATCAGAGCGAAGCACTCGTATCAAGCGTTCCCGGATGAGTATTAGGAATTCTAGTAAGGATAGCCTTACTTGCAATAGAGATGTATTTGGTAAGTATATTATATCAGGTTCATTGGCTGTAGATTCATTCACTAGCTGTGCCCATGACTTCATCCGCATGAAATCCTATATAAAACATAGTATCTATTAAAATCCAGAAATGTTTCTTTTTCTAACTGACTACGCTATTGACCTAGCAAGGTCTTAACAGCTACACCGGAAAAAATATATTAAGTCCATTTACTTATATACTTTTCGCCCGCACTTAAGTCGCGTTGACATTCAATCGATACCTTTTGATAGACCTAACCCATTGTAATTAAGTAAAGGATAAATGTTATTCAAAGATATGCTTTATGTTCTATCATGAATACTTTAGCAGTAATGCGTGTTCATACAGACAGACAGGCAGACATTTCTAAAATTGATTGACATGTAATTTATTACTTACTAACCTCTGTCCGCGACTTCGTTCGCGTGGAATATATACATTAACACGCAGCAGTTCTCAAAAGGAAAAATCATCCCGATTTTGAAACATTTTTCACCTGTGCTCCGCTCCTATTGGTCTTAGCGTGATGATATTATATATCCCTATAGCCCTATAGCCTATAACCATTCTCGATGAATGAGCTATATAACCAGTAGTTCCTGAGATTACCCCCTACAACGCCACAACGTCACAAACTCACAAACTTTACCTCTTTTTAATATTAGTATAGATTAGACACCTGCAAGAATTTTTTTTACAAAAATCTAAAATGTCCAGACACGTTGATTTACATTTTTCTTATATGTATGGATATTTACTGTTACATTTTTAAACATTGCGAAAATAAACTTCCTTTCTTCATATCTTTATTTGATATACATAATATTACAACGGAAATAGTCATTGTGTTGTTAAATATATTAAATTAACATATTTGTAACAGGTAGCTAAAACAAATAATGAACGTAAATAACTAGATCACAGAAATAACATTTTATTTGCATTTAGATTCTGCTACATAGTAGTTGTGTCTATCACATACATAATAAACCTATCCTATCCTATCTATCATAGATAAATTATATTCTCAAAGATAAAATAGTCCAAAGCTTTAGGTAGTAAGAAGTGAGGACGTTCGGGATTTATGGATATTTCGCCTATTTGAACAAATGTTACATTAATCCTTATCCACCTAAATACCTTAGTTATGTTATTTAATTTAGACCAAAATTTTCCATTATAGCATATAATTTTCATGAGTATTTCAAATAATAATACATATATAACTATGCTCCCTAAAATAAAGGCCTTTGTGAGAAGATTCTTACGTAGATTTATGTGAATTTCATGAAATGTAAATATCAAAACATCAAAGAATGTATCTAAATTTTCACGACAGAAATCAAAAACTATCTTATTACATATTACTAAAATCTTGCAATTTTTTAATATCTTTTACTTAGATTTTCTCATATAATTAATAAATAGATATATAAATACAGGGTTCAAACCGTTCGCCTCAAAGCAGATCATTATCATGGCGTCGAAAGATGGCGGTATTACTTGTGAATATCCTTGCAAAGATGATATCAATTCAAATGATATTAGCACTCTTGTGACCGAAATAATAGATGATGTAATCGTAAAAGTGGACGAGGTCACTAACGATGGGCTTACTGAAAAATCAGACTGCGATAATGAGAAACACGATTTCGAAGTTATAGCCTTTACGAATTTAGAAAGCGAATCGAAATGTTATCTCGATACTAAAGCGAATGAGTTTTTGGACACGATCGATGAGAATGAGACGACAGATATGTCGTTATCTATGGACGTAGAAGATGTATTTCAAGCTGCTAATGATGAGGATAGCGATGGTTTGGTTACTGATAGACTTTTAGAGGTTGAAACTGAACGCAATATTTGTTTTAACTCGGACGTTACTGATTCCAGGTATCCTAAATCGTTATTCCTTCATCCACCCCACACAACATAGTTGTAGTTCCATCTTTGAAAGTATTAATCATTTTTTTTTTTTTCTCGAACTGACTATGCTATTGACCTAGCAAGGTCTTAACAGTTTCACCGGACTACGAAGTATTAATCACACTTGGTATTTGATTTGAAAATATTTTTGCACATAGTGGAGTTTATAATCCTTTTACAGTAGAAACTAGCTTAGTCCTGTAAATTTTTGGGCATTAAAAATAGCAAAACGGCCAGCCTATCCGGGAAATAGTCTACAAAAGATTTGCGTTGAACAGTCATGGTCCTATGCCATTACGTCCAGTAGTTTTGATATGATTAGCCCTTATAGTAACTATATATTCAGTATATTTCATTATTAACTTCACTAAAGTAACCTTTGAGTCGATTTCTTGAATTGAAGTTGGATATAAACTTTTTTCATTTAACTTTTTTTTTTTTTTTCAAATAGCAAGATTGAACAATTGAGACAATCATATATAACTGTCACAAGTAGCGGAGATCAGATTTCTGCAGGAAATGTAGCCGGAATATCTGAAATTTCTGGCAGTCCTGCTTCTTCAGGTTTTATATAATATTTTAATTTTTTTTTCTTTCTTTTCTTTTTATAATGTGTTGAAAATTTTAATTGGTTTATTTTTTATGAAGTTTATATATATATATATATATATTGATAGGAATTTCTAAACAATTAATAATTATTAAAAACAGAACTGGCCAATTTAGATAAACTGTTAAATATCAATTCTAACAATGAATCGCTTTTTTAAGTAACCGACACGAGTTCGGACAGAGCTACTCCACGATACGACGGCCACCGAAAGAATGAGTCAACACGACAAGCGCCGCCCCTTATATGGGCCGTTCGCAATATAGCTACCCGACATTAAAACCGATATAATCTATAGTAGTCATTAGTAGTACGGAAAGTGGCTAAAAAAAAATAAAACAAAAACAATCAGTATTTTAATTAAAATTCCAACTGCAGATTCCAAATCCACGTTAAAGATGGCAAGCAACGAAGAGATAAGCGTGGAGGGCTTGCTTCAGTATTTGCGTGAACGTAATGCCTCTTATGTACCAGAAGTAGCCGACATTGATTAAAATACTCTAAAATTGTCTTAAGTTTTTAATATATCCAAAATTGTCATTAAAAGTAATCTTAATACTTGAAAGACGCATTAAATATTCCATTTCATACTTTGTTCCTTAATTTGAATTAATTTAATTTAATCCTTGGTTAAAACTAACGACGTTTTTATGCCAAAGGGTGCAAACGAACAGGCGGGTTACCTGATGTTAAGTGATCACCGCCGTCCATAGACACGCAGTCGAAAATGCGTTGCCATCCTGTGTTTGGGGGAAAATGAGAAAGGGGGAGAGTAGACGATTGGGGAGGTGAGATGGACCACCGGCACTCTCACTGACCGAACGAAACGCAACAATGCAAGCACTATTACTTCACGTTGGTTTTCTGTGGGTCGGGTGGTACCAACCCGGACAAGCCGAGCCATTAATGCTGAAACCAATAGTAACTCCAGCGTGACTTTACCACCTACGAGATTTAATGATAAAGTACCCAAGATGGGAGCAAAATAAAATCACCAGATAAGGCCCCTCTTTGCAGCGGCTCAAGCCTAGGTCCGTTCCCTCAGCGTGCAGCCCTTGAGTACGCGCGATAAGTGGCACAAAACCTTACATCACTGCGACAACATTACACATATCACCTCCACACACGTGCATGCATACACGCTTACACATGAAAGTGGAAGGGTTTTATTTCTTTTCCCTTATCGAACTGAAATAGTTTAGAAAATTATCCGATACGAAATATATATAAGAGTTGTTGAGGTATGTATGCTTGGTACACATATATGGGGTGTCGAATAACATCATAAGACTTGAGACACCCGAGCCAACCTCACCTGCACGTGGTGCACCCAACTGAATAACGAACGAGGCAATGGCGCAAGCGAGGTGGTAGGGTTTTACAGCCCGACTGGGTCGCAACCACCATGTATATGGCGAAAAAGCCCGTAATAGTGATTCGCTTCTACGGGTCGCGTTTCGGGATCAGCCTGTGCATATCCAGCTTATTACAGGCCGGCATGATAGTGGCGACCGACGATGGTAAGTGTGTCAATCGGTGGTCGCTATTATTTTTGGATTGTACTGTGCTTACCATCAGACATAGTGCAGTCACTTTGCCGTGCTACAATAAAAAAAAAATATGTTACAACAAATAAGCTTAGGTCAGCTCAAATAGGTCGCGTAATTACATGTATCAGGAACAGCCCAAGCCGAGATGTGTCATGCACCTTTGAGCTAGTTGTCAAATAAAATCGGCCGAGTGTCCTAAGCGCCCGTCTTAGTAGTCCGGTGAAACTGTTAAGACCTTGCTAGGACAATAGCGTAGTCAGATCGAAAAAAAAAGAGATCAAAATAAAGATGTTAGCAGATCTAGTTTTTAGCAGCTACCTTATGTAGCAGATTTAGTGAGATATCCGTCCGTCTGAACATGCATCACTGCTAAAATACTGCGTTCATGATAAAACATTTTCAAGAAGATCATAAAGCATATCTTCGAGTAACACTTAGTCTGTGTTTCATTAAAAACGGTTAACTCTATCAAAAGTTATTGTAATTTTAATGACGACGTGACTTAAGTACGAGAGAAAAGTAGATAGTGATTAGGAGGCAAACGAACATGCGGGTCACCTGTTGTTAAGCGATCACCACCCTCCATAGACACTAGCATCCCCAGAGGAGTCGCAAGTGTGTTGTCAGCCTGTGTTTGGGGGAATAGAGAGAAAAGGGGAGGAGGAGGAAGAGGAGAGGGGAGGGGTCTCCGGCGCTCTCACTGACCGAACGAAACGCAACAATGTAAGCACTGTTACTTTACGTCGGTTTTCTGTGAGAGGGTGGAGCTACCCCGGACGAGCCGACCTATTCAGGCTGAAACCAATAATAGCTTCAGCGTGGCTGTACCACTACCAAATACATTCAAATGACTTTATAATTACTTTATTGTACATCAGGTTCCACGAAGACAAAGTCGCGGGCATAGCTAGTAATGAGTATATTACAAAATAAATCTATTTATGAAGCGATGATGGTTCAATGGCAGCTTGTAGGTGGTAGAGCCACGCTGAAGCTATTACTGGTTCAAGCATGAATCGCCCGGGGTATTACCATCGTCTCACAGAAACACCGACGTGTAGTAACAGTGCTTGCATTATTGCGTTTCTTTCGGTCAGTGAGAGCGCCGAAGGCCCACATCCTCTCTCCCCTCTCCCACTCCAAACAGGCTGGCAACGCACTCGTGACGCTCCTGGTGTTAGTGTCTATGAACGGTGGTGATCACTTAACATCTTTGTTTTTACATTGTGTTAACTCATCTGTTTCTTTGCCACCTATGACATAAAAAAAACGCCTGGCAGATGTGAAACATCAAAATTGCTTTGTATAAGTTATATGCATAAAAGAACAGATTATGACAGGAATCAGGTATGGCATAATGAAAAGATAGATAAAGCATTACAAATTTGTTACATAAAATAATAACTGTTCATTAATTTTATTACATAAATATACATTTTTATTAAATACAACAAGGCGCAGGAGCAGTGTCTTTGGCGGCATTTATCAAAGGGCGGCACGTCGTCGACGCATGCCGCGTAACACTAGTACAACGAGTGGCCTGCAAAACAGTTTGAATCTTACGTTTATACAAATAGGGTTGCAAATGTGTTTGAGTATCTCGTTAATAGTGTAAAGTTCGTGTTTTGTGTCGCCACGTCAACAATTAGGTTTATCCTCCGCCAATAAACACACAGCAAAAAAGCGTATTTGGCAGTGTCGAGCGACGAATCCTTTAATTCGTTCCTTGTAATGAACCAGAGCTTTTGCTAAAGGAAAGTATTGTGTTGAACCTATAGAAAGGCAGTAGAGCTTTCTATTAAGCTTTCTTGGTAAACTACCAGCCTCAAATTGAGGAGTAGTCGAATACTACGCAGCTGCATTTAAAAGGCCAGTTCCAATCTCAGTTTCACAAGTTTCAGGACAATTCGTTATTCAAAATCAACTAACGTCGCGGACAAACACTAAAACCTTTGAAAGAATAAAAAAAATGTCAAATTAGTTAACAGTAACGTCGGTTTCTCGCAAATCAGCAGAGATCCTTTCAGAAATGGTGGTATAGAATTAGATTACATTAATGTACTAATTGAAATAAAAAAAAATATATGAAAACATTTTAGAAACAGTGTTGGAAATGTTTAGATCTGTGCATACTCCAGAATAAAATTGCTAGCTACAACCGTTTGCTCCACTTGAAACAAGTGAGTACGTAGTGCTTATGAAAATATAAGTTCCATAACTTTATATTAAATAAAGATATCGTGATAATTTTACACATAAATACGCAACCCATGACAGTGTTTTACAAAAAAGTTGAATACGCATTAAACTCCTTTAAGAAGTTTGATCACAAAAGAGTGTCCTACCTTTGTTTACAGATGGGTAATATCCAAAGTTAAATATTCTCTGACACTTGTCTGAGTTGACATATCCTATTTTATTGTTGTTATTATTGTTATTAATTTTACCTCTATTAGCCAGCGAAAGATGTTTTGAAATAAATTATGAATTTCCTGGGTCTTATTAATTTGGAATAAATAGATGATATAAATACATTACACAATTTTAGAGAATCAGAATTAAATCATTGCTGCTACAATGTGACACAGACCGTGTCAAAGAAAACCTTGCTGAGCTGACAGTGTATTTAGTTCGTAAAAAAAAGAGTCAAAGAAATAGGTATACACAGGCTCGAAAAACATTACCCTCGTGTGCAATCTGATAAAGATTTATCACTTCTACCTTAAATCCTCATCCAATCCGTTGTATGATCCTGTTTAAGCAATCCATGTATAAAAAAAGAATATATAAAAGGTCTGTTTATATACGCGCATCACACAAAAACTATTGGATAGATTTCAATAAAATTGTGATATGGTCTTTCTTATTGTGGAAAAGTGGGGCGCGAACACGTAGGAGAGGGCATCCGTAAGCAGACCATTTTCTGCTCTCAATTATTTTAATACTTTTTTAAATAAAAATTACCTTAAGAATACATTTAATTTACATAGGAAAAGTATTAAAATACGCAAGTATTAAAATACGCAGGTGAAGTCACGGCTATCAACTAGTTAATAAAAAAATAATCGCTTCTATACATAACAGGCCGTCGGAGTTAGACGCGTTGGTCTTCGGGCACGTCTTCACAATCATCACCACGAGGTTGCCGTGTCGCAAACTAGCTGAAACAGTACGCAAACATGAGACTTTGGTATCACTTGCCAAGAGGATCGACGAGAGATACTTCAAACGGCCATAGCGTGAGGTCTTCAAGGACATATCCACTGTATTTAGGAGTCCTTGAAACCCTCAACCCTTCCCTTAAAATATGGAGTAGAACCATCTTTACGTCCATGATATTATAACTAAAAAGCAAGTAGATACGTTACCTACATGATATTTTGACATAACAAATGGCACGATAACGCACACATAGATAAAGTAATATTGTAATGCCACGCTATCTGAGATAAAATGTGGAAGTAAGATGGCATATTCTCAATATCGGTCGTGAGAAAGAAATAGTTATATGTTGCTTAGATACGGGATTTATGGGATAGCCGTAAAAATAAGCTAGCTAACCAAGTTTTAACAAATCGCTGTCGATGCGCTTGTGACGTATCTACAGCTTTTAAATTATAATATCATTGCTTTGTGTATGAAAAAGTGTCCGTCAAAATGCATTAGTGTGGCGCTCTAGTAACAACTGGGTTCATTATTGTTCAATTATTTCAACAAGTTTAAAAAAAGTGTGTGTGTGTGTGTACTTATGTACACGCGTTAGAAGTTATACTTCTTTGGCGAAACAATATTAAAAGCCTTTTTTAAATTTTTATCTTTCGCCTTATTCTACGTTTGTAGAAAAAATGAACCTAATAATAGAAAAAAGGTATTTAATACATTGAAAGTTTTAATACAAAGAAATACGAAGAATCAAAATGTTGACTATAGCTAACTTCGGGGTGTCGATTTTTCGTGACGGTGTGCACGCGCATCGTAAAAATTCACTCTCATCATTTTTCCCTAATGCGCCAAAAGAAGTATAACTTCAAAAAATAAATAATCAAAATTCGATAAATATATTATTTAAAGTTCACAAAAAATCTATCACATGTCTTCTTGTAGCAGTTATTTTAAGTTATATTTACAAGATTATTTCGGACTATCCCTGACCTTTGCCTATACAAGCGCCATTTTGGAGGTCTTGAAACTGTTAGTTAGTGCTTAGAGTTGGACACTTTTTCAACATGTACCCAATATGAGATAGTTCTCCTTACCTCGAACCTCCATACCTAAAAACCTTAATTGTGTGTCGGTGTGTGAATAAAACCTTATTGGTGTGTAAATTTTACTTGTTATGTTTGGGAACGTCGCATTATTATGTAGATCCGTTTCTTTATTATTGTAAGGGGTTTTTGGCTGGATTTTAGTCTGTCGTGTAGTAGATTTTATTCATAATCTTGTGTTAATCGACTCTATATTGTGTAAAATTTGTGTCTTTTTTATGTAATATACTTCGTTTATTGTGCAAAAGTAAAGTGAACGGAAAAGAATACCACGGAGCATGATTTCTGCGAAGCCACAAAAATTCCTTGGAAAGTTCTAACAAGGGAGCCTCCATTTTGTTGGAACATTGAATCGCACAACATTTTATCTGAATATCGTTCTCCTAACTTTTCCTGATAATTTGAAACCTTTCATTCACTTTATCAACTCCAAGCTTGGAGGTATTTGGACAATTTTTTTATATGATTACTCGAAGGTTAGGATAAAAAAGATGGATAAAAAATGTATAAAATATTGTACAGAAGATTTGCCGCTTATGCCTTTACATTAACTTGGACATAGAAGAAAACTGGAAAAAATACATAAGAACTACCTATATTGACAACTTCAGAATTGGCAGTATGGATTAATTCCTTCGCCTGTCCTATTGGACGAATGTTATTACTACTACTTATTATTGTGAGACGCGACATTGCCAAACTTTTAATACCATAGTCGCTGGATAGAAAAGGCCGCGGTGCTTATCACTCGCACACTCTTTTCAATGTGTCGATTTTATCTTATAAGATGTCTAATTAAAGTATAGCGTTAAATAAGGAATTCCGCAAAATATCAAACTTCAATATAAAGTAACAAGTAGTGGTTTTCTTATTTACACTAACTTTATTTAATCGAATATTGCTCTATATTTTTTTTATCAAGTAATTTTAATCGCGTCATTGATCTGACAACAAATTAAGAGGGAAGCTTGATTAACTGTAATCCTAAAAGCGATGGGTAATATTATTGTAGAATTTTAAAATTATGTATGTAATGCCACTACATATCGTTTGGGACAGATTTTGACTATTATGAATTGTATCACTGAACTATGACACGGAATTCGCGGATGTATAAGTATTGTAAAAGTTGTATGAATTGAACTCATGTAATAATTGCTGTTTAAAAAAAAACTGGTCAAATAATAATACGATTATCTAAAGCAATTATTATTGTGTTCAGTGACTAAAACCAAAATAATTAACAAGACATTCAAATACTTAAATAAATTTAAAAAGTTAGGTAGTATTACAGTACGCGTAATTACATTGAAGTAATATTCGACACTTATGTAAAATCATAGTTTCGTATATCTGTGGATTTGTGAGCTGCCAGTATTACATGCAATGATTGTTAAAAATAGAACATCAAAAATAGAAATACTAGAAGACTAACCTCCACAGTAAGTTTTTACGATTTTGTGCACAATATTATGCAAAAAAAAGTGTTCCTTGCAAAAGCAATAATTACTTTTATTATAAGACTAAAATCTCATAAAAATCCCCTACAATGGTATATTTTAAAGTTATTCTTTGGCAAAAGATTATTTTATTAGATTATATTGTAATCGAGTAATTGCTTATCAAAAAAATAAAGTTATGACAACTAACTACTACGAATATTTTTTATCACTTTATTTTTGGCAATCAATCTTTCGGATTATTACTGCCATTGTCGAGTAATCAATAATATTACAAGCGTCGTGCGATCACTTCAATATTAAGCGTCGTGTGAGTCAATATTCTAACAAGATGGTGGATCCCTTGTTAGAACCTTCCTGGGAGTTTTTGTGGCAGCTCAGAATTTCATGCTCCGTGATATTATTTTCCATTCACTTCACTTATGCACAATAAACTAACAATATTACGTAAAACTCCACCAAATTTACAAAATATTGAGTCCTATAACACAAGATTATGAATAAAATATAAAATCCACTACATGACAGACTAAGATCCCGCCAAAAACTCCCTACTACGAATATTATTGATTGCTGAAAGAGGTTATTTTTTTTTATTGCCAGTACCAAGGAACTCCAATATCGATTATAGGAATCGATACTTCTTATTTTATAGAATTCAAAAAATCATCTCGTTAAAAAGTCGCAATAACAAAAATTTTAAAATCCTGTTACGAGAGAAAATTTTAGACGATAATACATATTTTTGTATAGATGTGAATGTATGGAATAGAGCAGATCAACTAATAATTAGAATTAATTAACATTAGAAAAATTAACTAAAGTAGTTATTAGTAAGTAGAAATTAGTTGTATTTTTATGTTAACCTTAACAATTGTCGTAGACAGTCTTTGTACGCATCATATCTTATAAGACGGTAGAAACAAAAATGTTCATATAGAATGTGCTAATGCACACTGCAGTGCGATGCGTTTTTTAATTCGCAGAGATAATAATCCGGCATAGTTGGTGCGCGCACTGCGACAGAATTTCCGTCAGTTTTACTATTTCCATTACAACTACTGTAAACTGCACACACCGCGAATCAAAAAATTCGAACATGTTTAATCAGTTTTAAAATGCACAAAATATCAATATTGGCCACTACCTTTAACTTTACTAAAACCTGTGAAAAGTTTTTATTAATGAAGTATTTAGTCGTATAAAAATATTCTGATTACTTTCGAACGAACATAAAATCACTGGACAATTTGATAACAAATATAGACCGTGAAAATAAATTACACCACCTGTCGTCCTTGTAACATCTAAAATATGTAACGACCTTTCTTTATCGTAGTTCAATGTAATGATTCGTGGATTTTATTTTTCGCAAAGCACTAGCTCTATATCTATATTTCTATATGTCACAGAATTTACTAAGAACTCCGCACCGTGAAGACCGCAGTGCGTGCTAGCACTAAAACTATTGTTAGCGTTAAACATATTTTTCTACATTGTATGAGTATTCATTCTTTATTGCCTGAAGGGTATATGTATTTAACGTCATTTTCAATAAGTCCATTTGGAATACGTAGAATAATATGTGATAGTCGGTAATGGCACAAATATTTCAAAGAAGTTCCAATGGAAGCGTACAATGTGAACTCTGACTGTAGATTTATATTATTTTGTTTTGAAAATATTTGGCTCAATGTACAAAATAAAGTATTTTCGCCACTATTGTATAAATTAAAACTTCATTGCAATATTCCTCATGGTTACAAGTAAAATGTGCGTCGTATTACACAAAAAAATTAGTAACATAGGTTATTTTAAATATTCCCTATTACAGATCCTTGAAATTCATCCAAAGAAAAAAGTAAAATAAATTAAAATAACAAATGTTAATAGGCAGAAATACCAATTATATGGTTTTATTCAGCAAAACTTTAGGATAGCTTTTTACATTTTATAAAAGCTTCACCGGACTACTAAGGCGGGCGCTTAAGGCACTCAGCCGATTTTATTTTGGCAACCAGCTCAAGGGTGCACGGCACACCTCGGCTTGGCTGTTGCCTGTTGCATGCAAAATCGCGACTTAGCTAACCTAGCTAACTATTCATATATGTATGAGTTGTTGAAACGTATAGGTGTACCAAGCATACACGCCTCAACAACTCCTCCATATATTTATTCTCGGAAAATTGAGAGTTTTTCAGTTCGATAAGGGAAAAAAAAGTAAACCCTTCCACTTTCATGTGTAAGTGTGTAGGCGTGCATGTGTGTGTTCCTTACTGAGGGATTGAACCTAGGCTTGAGCCGCTGCCGTGGGAGGCCTAATCAGGTTGCGCCTTGTCAATATTTATTGCCGCTTTGAATATAACGCTTGATAATAATATAATCAAAAGTTTAATACAAAACAAAGTTACAATATCATTAAAGGTATCAACAATTATCATTTATTTATCCCCCAAGTTGCCGATAAATACCATACTCGAACGAGTATCTCATCTACCCTGGCTACAATTAAGCAGTGAACACGGTACTTAAAAGCAGTCTGCTTGGATCTTGAATTAAATTTGTAAATCTGTATATTATGTAATCTAAAATTTATAAGCAATGTATAAAATGTATGTTCTTCTGTTTGTGAATTATATTGATGAAATGTATGTAAGCACGAACGTATCAGTTATGTGGGGCGCGTCCGCGAGATTAAAAAAAATGCACTTTTAATTAAAAGTTATTTAATATTAACTGAATACAATTATATTTTAACATTAAAGAAACTAACTCTAAGAATGGTCACTAACGTTCGAAGTGTGAACTGAAAGTAAAGTCCCAAACTGATTCAACGTAGGAGGTGAGCCTCACGGTGACGAGAGCCCATTCCCCGAATCGTCGCCTCATCTCGCGCGATGCTGCAGGTGGCCGTTATGTTGCAATATTACAAGTAATCGGTGAATTGCGTTGTTGGTTGCTTATGTGCGGTACGATGGTGTAACATATCTGAAAACGGTGAATGACTTTTTAATTATTTTGTAAAATATATCTATTATAACCTAAAAGATAGCTTTTACTCATGTGGATTTGTTATCTAACCACCAATTTCTTTTCAAAAATTTTAAATCATGTACAAAATAATGTAGATAAAATAGTTATAAAGCATAGATATATATATGACAGTTCTCAAATTAAACAATATTACCTATGTAATTAATGATTGAAATGCATAAAGTTTAAACTAAAGGCACATGATATTTTTTTTTTTTACGAGTAAAAATTACATTCCCTTTCGAACCACAAAATTTAAGATCCGCTTTTAGTTTGTTATTAATCTAAACAAATTAATACTGAGACTGCGTTTTTTTTTAACGGGCTGAACAGTTTTATCTATAACACGAATTTATGTTCTCCTGAAAACCATTTGTTCAAAATTTTTGAATTTGTAGACCTCTTCCATAGTAAATTCTAGGGAGCACTGCAAAAAATACCAGCTAGAAGATTGGTATGAGAATTTTTTATTCGACCAATTTTACCATTCATATCGCAACCCCCTTAGTAGAAGCGCTATTATTGGTTACGAAATTAAAGTCTGGATTTGTTTATTTTTTTAAATGCACAAAAATATAAATCCCTATGGGATATATCGATGGACAGTAATAAAATCTATTAAGTTTTTTAAAATAAAATGTATATATAAAAAAGTATTTTAATAACTCTAGAATAACCATAAAGTATTTGGTAACAAATATATCAAATTTACACCACCTTGTTATCTAAAACACGTAGCAACGACATTCCTTCATCTGAGTTTGAGCGTTATTGCGATAACTCGGTGATTTTTTAGTAGCTCGTGGGATTGAGCCTATACGATACAAATATTCCGTGCGGCAACGAATAGTAACAAATATTAACAACTCGCAGAATTTAAATCCTATGCGAATTTCTATCAGCGAGCGAGAGCATCAATTTTGTAGATCACAGAGTTTGTGAATAAAATTCGTGCAATAAAAACGCAGTGCACGCTAGCACTGAAGAGCATAACAACCACTCTGTTAGAGGTTTGTCAACATTATTTTGTTCTAGATTACCTGAATTAGATTTATGTTTGTAGTAGATTATTTTTTATTATTAGCCCGATTCCAAGTAAATTAAAGTGTTCCTTATGTAACTGCTTGGTTTAGCCATTGTATTTTTTTTGCATTTAAACTTTATGGTTACTTGTTTGTTAATTTATATTATTGTATCGTGCATTTTAAATAAATTTTATTAACACAAAGAAATGTTTTTTTTATTTAGTTGTAGTAATCACAAAGTACCTTATATAAATAGAGGTAGCACTCGTTCGCAACATATTCATCTAAAGGCAAAACTAAATCCAAGTGTATGTAGGAGTCAATCTTTATAAGTAGATCTGCAAATAGATAGAATTGTTTGTAAGAGGCAAAAAAAAAATACTATTATGAACCAGAAATAAAAAGTGAATGAACACAAATATTTGAAAGTTATCAGTTTGAAATGTCAAAGGTGATTGTCGTCCACAATGTTTTGTTATACTTGCCAAAAAAGATATACTTAAAGTGCCATCTACAGAGCGGACTGACAACCAAAAATAGACGAGGATTTTCCAATTTACCATACAAATCCGATTCTGACAAGTGAAAACAATGTGGTGGTAATTGCCCCAACACTGCGTCGATCGATGTAGGTTCCAATCCTTACCAAAGAGCCCAAGCTATCGGTGAAGTAATTGTGATCAAATTATAGTATGGTGTTAGGACTTTTCCTAATACCCGCCTGATTATTTTCCATCCTCAAGTTGAAAATCTGTCACTAAGTATCTGTGGATGTGTTCCAACACCTGCAGTTTAAAACGAATGTCCTTAGGTTTACCATCTTGTACCACAGCATTTAATATAAGAGCTTACTCCTTTCACAAGGTGGCAACGCATCCGTGAATCCTCTCGTGTCACAGGTCCATGGTGGTTACACCAATGAAGCTTTATTTCTCGAACTGACTACGCTATTGGTGTAGCAAGGCCTTAACGACTTTACTGGACTACTAAGGCGAGCGCTTAAGCGCCGATTTTATTTTGACAACTAGCTCAAGAGTGCACACTTCAGCTTGGGTTGTTTACTGATTCATGCAATTCGCGACCTAGCCTAAGTTACATATTCATATTTATATGAGTTACTGAAATATATATGTGTACCAAGCATGCATACCTCAACAACTCATATGTATTTCGTATCGGTTAATTTCAATGAAGGTGTGAAGGTACATCAACCAACATTGTTAGTCAGTTTGAAAAAGTGTCTGTGTGCAGCAGTGATTACTTGCTCCAGAGTGTATGAACATGAAAGTCATCCTCATATTCGTTTGCCACCAATCACATGAAAAACAATATCTAACAATGATAAACCTAATTAAAAAATATAATAACATCGCTTTGTGACTTCTACGGATATGCATAGTAAAATCTAAAAATGCAACGAACTGAAAAAAATCAACAATTAATCAGTTGCGGATAAAATAACTTGTAGTCCGGTGAAGCTGTTAAGAACTCGCAAGGTCAATAGCGTAGTCAGTTCAAAAAAAAAAATGTTAAAAGTATGTGAAGGAAGTAATGAAAATGTCTGTAATAAATAAAATTAATAAATGTTTACAATCTGTAGGAGCTAGGAATATGATCAGTTGTTGTACCAACTTGTTAAATAGACATATTGATTATAAATAAAACCACAGACAATGTTCTTAAAGTTATATTCAAGCTATAGAACTGGCGTTGGACGCGATACGAGGCCACAAGTCAGCGCATTCCTTAGCCACCGGTCCGGTGATAGCCGAGCCCTTCATCTCGCCTTTGTTGTTCACTATAACGCCTGCATTATCCTCGAAGTATATAAACACCCCGTCCCGCCTTCTGAACGGTTTCCGTTGCCTGATCACCACTGCTGGCATTACCTATAAAAAAACCATATAATTTATACCCGTGCTCAACAAACTCTTCATCCAAATGCACCAGACATAAACAATACAAATAGAAGTTCATTCGAAGAGGCTTTTAACTTAAAATCTGTTTTACTTGTGATATTTTAATGGAAACAAATGGGATTACTCATTACTCTACACTCTAAGAGCTTGGCTTTATTTAAACGTCTTTTTAATATGAAGCATCTTCAGGCAAGGATAAACCTTATTTGACTTGTTGCCACGACACAAAACTCAAACTTTGCACTAATAACGAAAAACTCAAAAATATTTGCAATGGTATATAACTTCTTCGAGGTTTTTTTTATTCTCAAGGTGTGATAACATTCGCCGTGTCCAAAGTGTCTTTGAATCGCTCAGTCAGCCAAGGTGTCTCAACAGACTATTTTAAGTAGTTCTGATAATAATATCAAGCGAAACCTTTGGCATATCATCACCGCAATTCAAGAAAGAATGATAGTGACTGAATCTTCGCTACTTGACTAAAAAGCTGACTCAGCATGGTAATAGGTAGTAGTAACAATAGTAATAACTTATATCATGGGAGCCACCGGACAGGTGGGTCACCTGATCTTAAGTGACAACATCTGTCTATAGACACTAGCAACAACAATGCCATCCTGTGTTTGAGGAAGGGAGAGGAGGTAAGTCTCCGGCGCTCTCACTGACCGAACGAAACGCAACAATGCAAGGACTGCTACTTCACATCGGTGTTCTGTGAGAGGGTGGTACTACACTGGACGAGCGGACCCATTCAATAGCTTTGAAGGTTACATTGTATGTAAACTTTTAATAATTAAATCCATAATAGTAGTATTAATTCATTTTGTGAATATTTAAAAAAATAATGAATCTAGTGGAAACTCTTCCTTTGAAATTTCAAGGGACCTGTCATTTTTCCATTTTAAAGAATTTTCTTTTTCATTGTAGAGTTTTTGTTCTATGCAAGGAACAAAAAAAAAAACAAATTTAACTAATTACTTATTTATATTTATTTCTAATTTTTCTACTGTCTAATAGGTAAATTAATCTAAACACATATTCTGTTAACTTTGCCTGACGTGTTTTGTTAAGCAAATGTTTTTTTTCTTGTATTTTTTTTTTTAAGTAATTTGTGAAGGATGTTAAGGCTGTTAACAACAAGGAAAGAGAGAAGGCTGTTTATGACATCAGATATCTTACTTAGAAATTCCAGCACCTCAAGGATTAGTTTCGTAAGCTGATTACAAAAACAATTACACTGTTACATATGTTGTTGGTGGGTAAATATTGATATAATTCTTCATAAGAATGGTTTTCCTGTTATAAAGAATGAACAAGTTATGGGTTTTGTGATAAACCAAACAAATTGAACTGATTTTTACTTTACAAAAATGTTTTGTAACAAACAACATAGAGTTTACAATGTATTATATTAAACAATAATTACACACTCTAAATTTGATTCATGAATAAATATAAAAGTCTCATCGTGTCGCTATATGACATACTCTACCAGAAGATATCCCGTCCCACCCATATGCAATTCCACCTCTCTTTTTCCTTTACTCCTTTTATTACCCTTGTGTGCGAGTATATTAACATGTATAAAATTAAGCTGTAATTAATTATTGTATTATAGTTACCTATACTATATAGATCTATATTTATACATAAGGCATATATTTAAAAACTTAGTTGTTTAGGAATGTACTAATCCCAATGGTGTATTGTCCTTTTGTTATATGTTAGACATAAATGGTGGTGGTTGAAATCAACTTCAAATCTTTTGTTGTTGAAATATCATTGGAGTTGTTCTTAATGTACATGGGCAGAATTGTGGATTTTTCCAGAGGCCAGGGATTTATTATAAAATAAAATTCTCATACCTTTTTCCTGAGTTCAGGTTTGCCCTTCTTGACTGTAGCCACAATCATGTCACCAGACCCAGCTGCTGGTAGCCTGTTGAGACGACCCTTGATACCTTGTACAGCAATAACATACAGGTTTTTTGCTCCTGGAAGAGTTTAACCTAAACTTTATATACAAGAATAATTTCGTGATTCTCATTTAAGAACACACGGCCCAACAAATTAGATTAATTTGGTTTGCTAACTAGAAAAAAGAAGAAATTTAGAAATATATTCTTGATATTCAATTAAAGTTTGAAATTTCCTAAGATGATTTTTTGCAAAAATTTAATAGTGGTTTAAAATTAGATTGTATTTTATTTAAATCTACCACTGTAAACATTATTTCCCCTTATCTACACTAATGTCATAAAGAGGTAAAGTTAGTGAGGTGAGGTAATCTTAGGAACTACTGGCTTAATTTGAAAAAATCTTTCAATGTTATTTAGCTAATTTATCGAGGGTGGTTATAGGCTATATAACATCACGCTAAAACCAATAGGAGCCGAGTACCAATGAAGAATGTTTCAAAATCGTTTTTTTTTTCCTCTTCAGAGCTTCCACTGCATGTTAGCGTTAGCTCAAAGTAACTATTCCACATGAACAAAGTCACCGTCAGAGACTAGTCACCTACATTTTACTGTTTGAAGTATTCTGTTTAATTTTTTCATTTATTCAATTAGTAAGCCATTGACGGCACCAACAGTTTATAAATTTTATAACATCGTTTTGAATGATTATCCTCAACACAGGATTAAGTATCTAGTGTGGGAATCAAGTTATTTCTATGCCATGTAATAGCATTTGTTAAATAAATACTTTTTTTTATTTATTTGGTGTATGAACATACCAACTATAGAGTTAGAATTGATTTAAGATAAATATTTCCCTCACATTATCAAATTTTATACCAAATTTCTATTGATTAAAATGACAAACACATAAAGGAGATATTCATATTGCTACTTTATACATACTGCCCCTACTCCAACAGATATATCACTACTAACAAAGAGACTAATTACTATCAAGATAAGTAGACGGAAAAATTTTACTTAACTTTGAAATATCTCTTCTCCATAAAAAAATGAAATTTGCGTAAACTTTCCATCTTCTTTTTCCCGCCAATTAAGTACTAGTGTAAAAGATGAAATATTTCATACTTAAAATTTGACTTTCATATGAACTTTACAGTCCTGCATTAGTACTTTCCCTATTAACTATCATATATCACATTTAGAATTAAAATATTAATGACAGAACTACATCAGACACAGCCAAGGAATACATCATCGTGTATCAATACACAACATGTGTTTTAAAATTCATCATCATTGTAGTTCAATCAAACGTGCATTTTGAGGTTATGTTAGTTTATATAAAAACAAATGATTTTTCTACCTGTGTTATCTGCGCAGTTGATCACAGCTCCCACCGGGAGACCCAGCGAGATGCGGAACTTCGCTCCCGCGGAACCACCACGTCCTTAAAACATAAAAATCTCACTGTTACATTTTTTCCAACACTACACTGCCTACTCATAGACATACAAAATATTGTGATAAAATTAATAACTGTAATATTAGTTTGGACTCCCACATGTTTTCTGCTAGATATAAAAGTAATGCACCACGATTAATACGGATATTTTAGAATTTCACGAACCTCTTTTAGACATTTTGTTGTGTCAAACTTTTGAGAGGAAACCGAAAGAACGTGAAGTTAGTTGCTCATGCTAAGATTGAAAACGTTCTGAAATCACTACTCATTGACAATGAAGTTATTTACATATACATTCTTATATTTAATCTTTAAAAAAGTTGCTTCAATTTGTTGTAAGTTATGTGAATACTATAAATAAAATTACAAAAACTATTTAAATAATATATGATATAATAATATTTTAACAATGTAGTTGAAATATAGGACAACATAAAAAAATCTTAAAGTTGTTTTTAATTTATGAACGAAATTTTACGTTCCGTTTAGCAATACAATAGCATATAACACATTGTAAAAGAATTTTTATTGCATTTCTAAAGATTGGAGCTTAAACACATAAGTTCTTTTTTAAACTAAATTATATGAAAGTTTGAACAAAATACTAAAATAATTTAAATATATAATGTACATATAAATAATAAAGTTAAATATAAAATGTACGATTTTTTTTTTATGTTAAAAGTGAACTTTTATTTTCTTTATTTCTGCGTAAAGGAATCGAACCAAAAATTTGTTTGTCATTGTCATTTTCTATCAAATTCATTGCCGCTTGTCATTCTATGATTTTTATAACAGAATATTAGTAAAATAATTAGTAAAAATATGGCTTTTATGGGTGATATGATGAACCCTGCGCCCTTATGGCACAACGGACCGGCGCCGGGGGCGTTTTATAACTTTCCTGGAAATTCATCAAATCTAGGACCAAACAGTCACACAGTTCAGGATTTTAAAGCACAGTAAGTTTTTAGTTATTCTTTATTTATTTATTTGTAATGTGTCCTATAGCTTTATTTTATCTACAGTTCAGCGAATCCGATAACAACTACGACTACAGTTATCGGCGTTAAATTTGACAAAGGATGCGTAATAGCTGGCGATACACTTGGATCATACGGATCCCTTGCTCGTTTTCGTGACTGTCCTCGTGTTATGAAAGTGAACGATCTTATCCTTTTGGGTTCTGGTGGTGATTACGCAGACTTCCAATATTTGAAGGACATTATACAGCAGAAAATGTAAGTTGTTTGTTTAGATTTATAGACTCAAGAGTACAAAACTTTTAACTTGTCTTTCTCGCGAGCAAAAAAATGTTTTCACACTCTGTTTTTATGGCACAGAATTTCACGAGTAGTCCGGTGAAGCTGTTAAGACCTTGCTAGGTCAATAGTGTAGTCAGATTGAGGAAAAAAAATTATTATATGTGGATCTAACATTAATTATACTTATTAAATTTGGTACTTTCGTATTAAATGAAGCGAGATCGACGATTGCTAGCGCGTCGCTTAGTGTTATCTTTTTTGCAAGTCTACCGTAATGTAACCCAATGGAAATAAAAAAACAAGAAGTGTTTTTGAGGTGCTGTATTTGAAATTCCCATCTTGATATAATGGTTGAGGTGATAGGAGCAGCAAAGGAAAGGAGTGATTTCTCATCCCCTCTAAAAGTCATAATTACTGAGATATTCATGATCAAAGTTTTGAGGTTATGTGTCAACTCTGAACTATCATTGGTAATTTTGTATATTATCAACTTTATGATTTTAAAGTTAAAACAGAACAGTTTCATCCTGATTTGGTAAGGTTGGTTACACTTGCGAAAAAGATAGAACAAGCAGGCCGCTGGGCAGTCGGCGTGAGAAGTGCATTTAATACGAAAGTACCATCAATTTTTATAATAAACAGCCATTACAAAGATTAGAATAAGGAGTAAAGTAATTACAAACAACATGCGGAAACCATAGTAATGTAGAGATTTATCTAAGCACAGCTACCACTTTTCATTTGAGAATCTCTCATTAAACATTTATATGTATTCTGGGAGATAGACTTGATATCCTGACTCTGTCTTTAGACTGTTTACCATCTTAACCCTTTAAGTATTTGTATAGATTTTGTATCTATGCAAGATGTATTGGCAAAAATGCCAATACATACATACATTATGTGAGATATTTGTCAAATGTCAAAAAGTATAAAAAAAGTTGTGCAAAAAAGCCTATACATATCCTGTGTGTCACTATAATTTTTCAGAAAATAGTTGCATCAACATAATTTCTTTAAAATTCTTAGGCCAATAAAGCTGTTAAGACCTTGCTAGGTCAATATCGTAGTCAGTTCGAGAAAAAAAAAGATGTCTTAAAATTTCTTTCTACAACATGTCTCTGTGACAAAAACTAGTATAAAACATATTATATCTCTCTGTGACAAAAAATAGTAAACAACATATTATGCATGTAAATGGTGTTTATGATTATACTAATATATTTTATGAGTGGGCCCTGTGGACGTTGTCCCGCCCTGACAATAAACCTTGACAAATTATATACCTAAACCTTCCCCATGAATCACTTTATCTACCAGTGAAATCTGCATGAAATTCAGTTCAGTAGTTTTTGAGTTTAATGTGAATAGACAGACAGACGAGGTTTGGGGCTTTGATTTATACTATGTCCACTACACCCCAAATTTATATATAGTATAGTATGTAATGCATGTATGTTTTTATATGCATATATGTATATAAAAATCAAATATATGTATGTAAATACTACCACACAATTATACTAGTGTCACATTTAGACATGTAGTCTCAGTCCAATTTTTGAAGATTTCTTACTATATTTTCCTGTGTCCACTATAACAATGCTTGAATGTATCTACCAGCTTATATACCATACAATCAAGGACAGTAATAAATTCTAGAAGGCTGACATAACTCTTTGATGAACTTTGCACCCTTGAGCTAGTTGCCCAAATGAAATTGGCTGAGTGTTGTAAGCACTCGCCTTAGTAGTACGGTGAAGCTGTTAAGACCGTCCTAGGTCAATAGTGTAGTTAGTTCGAGAAAAAAAAAATTGATGAATTACAAGTCCAGAAGATTGCCCCAAAGTGTTCCTATGCTTGAGGGCTACTTCCTTTACTTGTAATAAGTAGTTTTTTAACTTTTATTTGGAAATCAATGTTTCAGACTATTGCTGCCATTGTTGTGTAGTTAATAATATTACAAGCGCCATGTGATTATTTCAATATTCTAACGAAAGGATTATTAACTGCCTTGTTAGAACCTTCCAGGGGGTTTTTGTCATATCTCAGAATTTCATGCTCTATGGTATTATTTTCCATTCCTTTATGCACAATAAACTAACTATATTACGTAAAACACCACCAAATTTACAGAATATAGAGTCGAATAACAAAAGATTATGAAAAATATAAAATCCGCTACATGACAGACTAAAATCCCGCCAAAAACTCACTACAAGTAGTTTATGGTGTGATACAAAAACTCACTACAAGTAGTTTATGGTGTGATAGTTTGTCATAATAGGCAATCATAAAAATATATTATAATTTTACAGTATTGATGAAAAATGCATCGGGGACGGTTTGCAACTGAAGCCGAGATCCTTGCACTGTTGGCTGACTAGGGTCCTGTATAACAAGAGAAGCAAGATGGACCCCTTGTGGAACAGCTATGTTGTGGCTGGTATTCAGGTATACTTTGAGAATAATTTTGCTGAGCATAATTATATAAGCAATATTACAGGCACTGTGATATACACCGTGACTGTTTAAAGAGTGACAACTTTCAATCGTGTGAGAGTTCATGGTTCTATTTAACACATAACATTGTAATATTAAAAAAAAATACTAATAAACAAAAGAGAACCTAAGTTAAAGTTTCTTCTAAGATTCTCAAAAGTATGGGTACAAATTTAAATAAAACTTGGTTGAATGACTTATGAGAAAATCTGTGAGCGGAGTCCTGGACTATATAACTTTCAATAATAAATATGACAATAAATCGCTTTGTTTGTTCAAACTTCGAAAAGTTATCCTTTGTTAGTTGGTTGGGTTCACTTTCATTTCACTTTTACTACACCCGACGGTCATTGACACTATGCTTTAACATAGGTGTATAAAGGATTGCCTATAATTTTTGTATTGTCTTTTTTTATCTCATAGGCGGCAAACGAACAAATGGGTCATCTGATGTTAAGGGATCACAATTGTCTATAGACACTTGCAATACCAGTGCAGTCGCAAGTGTGTTTCCAACCGGTATTTGGAGGATGGGTCAAGGGGGAGGGAAGGAGGAAGGTGAGAGGAGGTGGGTCTCCGGCGCTCTCACTGACCGAACGAAACGCAATAATGCAAGCACTGTTACTTCACGTTGGTTTTTTGTGAAATTGTTGTAGTACCCGAGTGAGCAGCTCATTCATGCTGAAGCCAGTAATAGCTTCAGCGTGGCTCTACCACCTACAATTCTAGATACAATTTTTAAATAATTAGGTCAAATATTAAGTACCTATTTTTTAATTGATTTAGAACAAGTATGAAGTATTAAGCATCCTGTAAAAATATTGCTAACGAGTAACCAGTCACCCAGTATATAGATAAATTTAAAATCATGACAATGATGCCATTTCTTCCAGGATGGTGAACCATTCCTGGGTGCCGTGGATAAGTTAGGCACTGCATATGAAGATGCAGTCATAGCAAATGGTCTGGGTGCATACATGGCTACTCCATTGCTTCGTGATGCCTTAGATAAAGGACCCCTTAACCAGGAAGCTGCTGTGTAAGTAACTACAATATATATTCAACAAATCACTCATTTATAATGATCAAGTTCTGTGTTTTGGAATGTCATAATATTTTGTTTTTAGCAAACAATCTTCAGGTAGATTATAGCTGCCATTGTCCAGTAGGTATTACAAGTTTCTTGCGATCATCTCAATGAACTAACAAGATGGTGACCGTCTTGTTAGAACTTTCCAGGGAGTTTTTGTGTCCAGAATCCATGCTCCGTGGTATTTTTTCCGATTTTTTTTCCTCAAAATGACTACGCTATTGACCGAGCAAGGTCTTAACAGCTTCACCGGACCACTAAGGCGAGCGCTTAGATCACTCTGCCGATTTTATTTGACAACTAGCTCAAGGGTGCACGGCTCACCTCGGCTTGGGCTGTTGACAGATATGTGCAATTCGCGAACTATCTGAGCTGACCTAAGCTAACTATTCATACATATATGAGTTGTTGGAACATATATGTGTACCAAGCGTACATACCTCAACAACTCCTATATATAATTCGTATCAGATAGTTTTCTAAACTATTCCAGTTCGATAAGGGAAAGAGACAAAACCCTTCCACTTTTATGTGTAAGTGTGTATGCGTGCACGTGCGTGGAGTTATATGTGTAATGTTGTTGCATTGATGTAAGATTTTGTGTCAATGTATCGCGCGAGCAGCGCACTCAAGGGTTCCACGCCGAGGGAACGGACCTAGGATTTTTTTCCGATCCATTTCACATGTGCACTATATTACACCACAAATATTATAAAATATACAGCTAGATAAAACAAAATTATGTATAAAGTATAAAGTCCACTATGTGACATTCCAAGATCCCGCCAAAATCTCAGTTTTTCAATCATAAAGGCTTAATATATCAATGTTATATTCAGTTATGTTTATTTAATTTTTTTCACACTTGTCGAAATTTGTGCGCTTCTTGCGAAATTCTCATAAATTGTGTGCAGGGAGGTCTATCACTTGTGACGCAATATTATTACGTGGGTTCTCAGAATGTTGGGTGACGTATTTTATGACCGGCCTCTATTAACAGTTACATTAACAAAACATATACAGAAAACCCAGAAAATTAGAACCTTTAATTTTAATATTAACTAGTTTTTTTGTCATATAGGAAACATTTTTTTTTCTGAAATTTCCGGTAACTTGGAGGCATTTTGCACTACGGTAACTGAAAAAAAAGGATTAAAATTAAAAACCTCAAAATGTCTGAGATTTTTCCAGTATCACTACATAGTAAAGTATAACATAATACAAAGTCTTCTGCCATGTCTATCAGTCTGTTTGTTCGCGATAAACTCAAAAACTACTGAACAGATTTTCATGCGGTTTTCACCAGTAGATAAAGTGATTGATAAGGAAGATTTAGGTATATAATTTGTAATTATTTTTTTATCAACGTTCGCCAGTACTGCTAGTATGGTATAAAGTTTTATTGGAGGAATAATAAAGACAATACTAGTTGTTACAGAATAAGTATAGTCGATCGATCTGTTGAGGAAAAAAACAATTAGTTAATACTCTGTCGGTACAGTGACTATTTATCCGGCCACAGTTTCTTACAATATCTTCCGCATAGATTGAAGTGCGGTAAAGCAATGTAATCTTGCCTTTTATGTGATAAACTCTAGAAGTTAAAGCAACTTCCATTTACCCAAATCCCCCAAAATAATTTAGTAACACAAAAATAATAACATGTCATCAATTCTATATAATCCTCCTTATTTATGCAAAGAATTGATGTATCTCTAATATGGCGGCGCTATTGTTAATGTTCCGGCCGTGTTGTAATCTCATGTGATTTTTTTTTTTTTTTTTCGAAATGTCTACGCTATTGACCCAGTAAGATCTTAACGGCTTCACCGGACTACGATGTGGCAACGCATCTGTGAATCCTCTCGTGTCACAGGTCCATGGTGGTTACACATCTCATGTGATGCATTGGGCGCTACCGGACGTAGTCAATAACAGTTTAGTAATATTCTCGTGGTCACTGTTTTTTTTCTCGAACTAACTACGTTATTTGGTCTAGCAAGGCCTTAACAGCATTACCGGACTATGGTCTTGTTAATATTATTGGTATTACGTCTTGTGTATTAAAAAATCGAAATCGAAAATTCTTTATTGTTATGAGTGTATAACACATAGTCGATGCAGTCAGGATGCAAATAAATACTCCGTAGTTACGAGTCCACCTCCACACGCGTGGCTACACGCTTACACATGAAAGTGGAAGGGTTTACTTTTTTTTTCCCTTATCGAACTGAAAAACTCTCAATTTTCTAATAATAAATATATGGAGGAGTTGTTGAGGCGTGTATGCTTGGTACACATATACGTTTCAACAACTCATACATATATGAATAGTTAGCTAGGTTAGCTAAGATAGGTCGCGATTTTGCATGCAACAGGCAACAGCCAAGCCGAGGTGTGCCGTGCACCCTTGAGCTGGTTGCCAAAATAAAATCGGCTGAGTGCCTAAGCGCTCGCCTTGTAGTCCGGTTTAGTAGTCCGGTGAAGCTGTTAAGACCTTGCTGGGTCAATAGCGTAGTCATTTCGAAAAAAAAAAAACTCTGTAGTTACTTTCACTCTTTATTTGGTAAGAGCTTCGGCATACAGAACTTTGTACATATGAATGCGTAGATAACACCGACATCTTGTCTTTTATAGGCCAAACTATGGAAGTCAAGCGATTACTATTAATTAACAATTCTGTAAGGTATTTTGTGCAACACAAAAATTATGACAATCATCAAACTAAAGTTATGCAAGTAATAAATCAAAAATATCAATTCCTATTTATGTCTCATTGAAACCTATATAATATATTGTGCAGTTAGTATATATATTCCGGTGGTGTTGCAGTCTCGCGTCTTGAATATGACGATCGGCACCGGAGGTGGATAGATAACATTGATCAATTTAGGCCCTGAGAAAGCACTTACGAACGTCAAAATTACCACTGGTTTGTTAAACAACGCAGTCATTGAGGCGAACTGGCAAGAAACTCGATCTGTTTGATATTATCATTGAGGCGAACTGGCAAGAAACTCGATCTGTTTAATATTGTCATTGAGGCGAACTGGCAAGAAACTCGATCTGTTTGATAT
>JACEII010000073.1:2341940-2353439 GCA_014332785.1 Antheraea mylitta | reverse complement strand
ATTGAGGCGAACTGGCAAGAAACTCGATCTGTTTGATATTGTCATTGTACATAACACAGCATAACTTATTTTTATAGTCATATACTGTTACATTTGTTTTTGGCGGATACACAGAGAGAGACGTCATTTCCAGATTTCACCATCATTCATATATTGTTCCACCCTGTAATATATTGAAGTTATACATATTTTGGTGCGTTAGGGAAGAATGATGGGAGTACATTTTTACGATTCGCGCGCCCACCGTTACGAAAAACCGACACCCTGAAGTTAGCTATAGTCAACATTTTGTTTCATTGTATTTGTTGTTTGTATTTCTTTGTATTAACACTTGCAATGTATTAAATACCTTATTTCTATTGTTAGCGTCGTTTTTTTTACAAACGTAGAATAAAGCGAAAGATACATTTTTTAAAAAGATTTTTATCTTGTTATGCCAAAAAAGTATAATTTCTAACGCGTAGCTCACCTGATGTTAAGTGATCACCGCCGTCCATAGACACTAGCAACACCAAGGGAGTCGTAAGTTCGTTGCCAGCCTGTGTTTGGGGGATGGGGAAGGGCAGAACGAAGGAGGAAGTGTGGGGAGGGAAACGGGAAGTGGGGGAGTGGAGAAATGGAACTGACCAAACGAAACGCAACAATGCAAGCATTATTACTTCACGTCGGTTTCCTGTTTCGGGTGGTACTACACTGGTCGAGCCGACCCATTCATGCTGAAACCAGTAACAGCTTCAGCATGGCTCTACCAATGACATGGTGTTTGCATTCACAAAAAAAAAAATTTTCTTTTTTTCTAGTGCTCTGGTAAGAAAATGTATGGAGGTTTTGTTCTACCGTGACGCGAGAGCTTTCCAACGCTACCAGCTCGGTGTGGTCACCGCGGAAGGTGTCATAGTTCATGACAACGAAGAGCTGAAACATGACTGGTCGCTCGCTCACATGATCCAAATGAAATGATTATGTTACATTATTAATTTAATAAAAAAATTATAAGCTAACTTGTTATTTTATTTATCACTAGCCTCTGCCCGCAACTTTGTTCGCGTGGAATATATAATTACATTGGGCTAACATGCAGAGGAAGCTTTCAAGAGAAAAAAAATACCGATATTGAAATATTTTTCATTGGTGCTCCGCACCTATTGGTGTTAGCGTGATGATATATATAACCTTCCCCGATAAATGAGTTATATAATACAGAAAGAATTTATCAGATCAGACTAGTAGTTCTTGAGATAACCCCCTACAACGTCACAAATTCACAAACTTTACCTCTTTATAATATTAGTATAGATTATCTGATACAGAATAATTATCTTTGTTGGTTCTTTTCAGAGGAAAAACATAAAAAAAACTTTTGTAACAAAATTAATTTGTAAATTTATTTCTCCTCTCCTGTGCACACGCACACACCGCTTGGCATTTCTGTACGGCAAGAAAACATCACTGAACGCCTAGTAGTTATAAAGATCGGTTTAACAAAAATAATAACCTTATATAAAACAAGCTATGCTGGCGACTCTGTTCGCGTGGAGCCTAATATAAAAAAACAGTGATTAATAATATCATCTGAATTTACTTATCTACTTTTCTCTCGTACTTAAGTCGCGTCGTCATTAAAATAACAATAACTTTTGATAGAGTGAACCGATTTTAATGAAACCAAGACTAAATGTTACTCGAGGATATGCTTTATAATTTTGAGTTTATGAACGCAGTGATGCGCATTCAAACAAAAAAAGAAACGTTACTTAGTAAGAATGATTGAAATTTTATTACTTTACAACACCTGAACAATTTTTTATTCACAATATCTAAAAAGTACATGCTAATTAGATTTAGAAGAAAATATCGTGATATTTTATTTAGATAAAGACCAAGTGTGTATGAAATCAAAAAAAATTTTTTAAATCGAAATTCATCTAGTTTTTTTTTAATATCATAGAAGGCAAACGGACCTTGGGTCACTTGATTTTAAATGATCACCACCGTCCATAGACACCGGCAACACCAGAGAAGTTGCCAGCCTGTGTTGGTAGGAGGGATGGAGGTGGGCCTCGGGCACTCTCACTGACCGAACGAAACGCAACAATGCAAGCACTGTTACTTCACTTTGTTTTACTGTGGCTCGGGTGGTACTACACCGGGCGAACTGGCCCATTCATGCTGAAACCAGTTATGGGAGTGTTTCCCAACGTGGGGCCCACGCCCCACGGGGCAATTTAAAAATGTACTCGACACGACTTTAACCCTTTCGTTTTGGGTTATTTAAATGCAATGCTAGATATCGGTGGCAAATTTAACAAAAAGGGAAATTTAAAAATGCTGTAAATAAATATCAGGTATAATTTCGTTTGACGTTACCAAAATATCAATTGGATAATTAGAGTCGTCAAGTAAGTTTTTCATTATATGTTTTGAGATTTTACTTACGATGTTTTGATAACAATTTCATAGTGATTTCTTCCTAAAACTTATCATTTATATTTCTTAAGGGAACAAAACAATTTTTGAAGTTTAAAAATTATTATAGGGGAGGTGGCATAAAAATTTAAGAAATGCTAAGGTGGGGCATGGCCTAAAAAGGTTGGGAAACACTGAGTTATAGCATCAGTGTGGCTCTACCACCTACTTTTGCATGATGCATGCATGAGGACAGAGATCTCTGTCATTGTTTATATAATAAGAAAACGTTTCGTTATTTATAATCACATTAATTTTAATTGGATGCACGATAACTAGCTGAAATGCATTATTATGAAATTCACCATTTATTGAATTGCATTTTTTTCTTTCTTTTCTTTATTTTTGTCATCCAATCTTTCAGATTATTACTGCCATTGTCGTCTAGTTAATAATATTACAAGCGTCGTGTGGTTATTTCAATATTCTAACAAGATGGTGGCTCCCTTGTTAGACCTTTTAGGGAGTTTTTGTGGCATCTCAGAATTTCATGCTTCGTGGTATTATTTTCCATTCACTTCACTTATGTACAATAATCAAATTATATTACGTAAAACACCACCAAATTTACCAAATATAAAGTCGAATAACACAAGATTAGGAATAAAATATAAAATCCACTACATTACAGACTATCATAAAATTCCACCAAAAACTCCTGGGTCGCAGTTATAGCAACTTTTAAAGCGCGCGAAATAAATTTAGCATTTCGTGCTACAGAAAAATCGCAATCATGCTCTTTTTTTGCTACATAGACAAATCTTAGTCAATCTATTTTTGAAGGGGCCATAAACACGTTTTACTCTTGGTGTCGCATGTCGCAAACTATAAGGTTTATCACTAAGCAAAATGCAATGCGGGGATCAAATTTTGAAAACCCCTGTCTAATAAGATTTTTTGACAATAGCAACGTCCTATCAATGATATTACATATAATTGTAATATCATTGCGTCCTATACTGATAAAGAAAGCGACGAGTTCTTAGCTGAAAATGCTATTTCCATTCCTCCCACACTGTCTTTAATGGAACTGTTATAACCTCTCCTTGCATCTCTTCTTGCAGACACATCCCATTTTCTGTCCAGTCATCATTTCCCTCCCTCAACATCCTAATCACGCATTGAATCAGTCTCCATCCATTCCTCAAGTCCGGCCATTGAGCTAAATTATTCAACGTGTATTTTAATTCCTTTAAAAAAAGACTTCGCGTTAAGGCCGTATAACAGAACGCATCGCGGTTGAGTTATCTGGGATTTATTTAACTTACTCAGCGTGCTCAATTTTTTTCTGATGGTCAGGAAATTTGAAATAATTGAGAGTAAAGTAGCATCATACCGGCCAACTACAAAATTGTGGAGTTTTTGGCGGGATTTCTGTCTGTCATGTAATGGATTTTATATTTTATCTATAATATTGTGTTATTGACACTATATTTTGTAAACGTGGTGGTGTTTTACGTAATATAGTTAGTTTATTGTGCATAAGTGAAGTGAACGGAAATACCATAGAGGATGAAATTTCGAGATGCCACCAAGGCTCCCCGGAGGGTTCTAACAAGGGAGCCACCATCTTGTTAGAATATTGAAATGATCACACGATGCTTGTAATATTATTAACTACACGACAATGGCAGTAATAATCCGAAGGATTGATAGCCAAAACTGAAGCTTAAAAAAAGCTACAAAAGCCTGGTGAGCCGCAAATGATTATGGCTGACATAGACATATACCATCGGGGATTTTACTGTAGCAGTGTTATGATGTACAATTGATTTGTTACATTTCAATATCAACCATTGCCAAAAATCCTAAATTATTTAAAAGACTTTTTGTTAATATTAAATGAAAACTACTTTATATCGTGTAGAAGATTGGTTGCTAAAAAAACGAAGGCTATAGGCACTCTATTAAATTCCATTGTGGTAAAATAAAACAGCAAAAGTCGTTTATTATTTTTTATTATAAAATTAAATTCAACTCTGAATAATTATGGCTAAATTTATAAATAACTTTAATAAATGCTTTCTTACGTATAATAAAAATGGACAAATATTTACAATATTTTAGCTAAAATAAATTATGGACGGATTTTGTTCCGAGGACTTTTTTTTAAATCATATTAATGTTACCAACTAAATTATTAATGGCTTAGGCATTAAGCCGCCATTTTGAAATAGATAGCGCGCTCGTGCGGAATATAAATTATCTATAATTAATCATAATGTGGGATTTATATAATGGGAAAGTCGTAAATTAATTTTAATATATACGTATATATGTTTTATATTATGTGTTCATATTATTCATTTTATTTCTGCGTAGATAAAATTACGGCTTTTGAAAAAACGATGGCTTCTTGTTATTGCCAATAAATTTGATAAAATTATTTTTTTGATAACTGATTGTTTTGTGGTCATTTGATGTGATTTTTGTAACAAATTAGTGGTGAATCTTTTACGTGTAAAACTTAATATCTAACATAAATTCGTACAAGTTTAAACTTCAAACATAAAATTAATATATAAATTGAATCTAAAATCGCTCAACAAAAACTGTTAAGGTATTTTTATAAACCCTATACAAAAGAATAGAATAGATAAGAAAAAGTGTGAAAATATAATTACATAATTTTTGGATAGAAGAGCACCAATTATTAATTATTTTCTCAGTACAGAGACGTACTTAGATGTTGCATAGGGGGGGTCGCTGCCCTCCATTATTTCATATAAATTTCCTGATTCTTCGTCAAGCAATAAATACTGAAGTTTCAAAAACGAATATTTAGTTGAAACAAGTACAGTTCAAGGTATTAATTCTATACTAAATAATTTTTATCGATGCTGTCAATTCAGGCAACTATCGTTAAAGATGAATTTATTGTACATGGTACATTAACTTAATACCTTAAAAAGAGAAAAACCTTAGTATTTCAGATGCCATAAGACGGATTATCATTTTTATTGAAGGTATACTTCTTTTGGCGCGTTATGGAAAAATCATGAGAGTAAATTTTACGAAGCGCGCACACCGTCACGAAAAACCGACACCTTGATGTTAGCTATAGTCAACATTTTTTGTTTATAATAAACTTTTAATGTATTAAATATCTTTTTTCTATTGTTAGTGTCGTTTTTTTCTACAAACGTAAACTTAGGCGAAAGATAAAATTTTTGATAAGATTTTTATCTTGTTACGCCAAAGAAGTATAACTTCTAACGCGTGTGCATAAGTACACACACACTTTTATTGTAGTTTCTAAAGTTTTAACTGATATTATTAATACATAATTCTATTCGTTGTATTTGAAACCCTTTAGGTAAAGTTAAGTCTAAAATCATTTTTTTTCATAAAATATAATTTATCTTCTATTACGGAAGAAAATTTATTTCTTAGTAATGCAGTATATTTAAAATTGAAACTAAAGTAGTCAAATTTAAGTAATCTTTTCCTAAAAAAATCAAAATCTGGCAGTTATATCAAAATTATACTAATTTTGGGAGCACGCATTTTTTTAACTATATCTCTACTATCATTAGAAAGTTAATATTTGATTGATCCAATCTCTGAATTCAGATATTCGTGTATATACGCCGGGTTGGTTTGGTTCTGCGCAGCCTATGCCCCACGATATAATCCCACCAAGTACGAATCTGTTATCCCTTTCTCTGCGCACTACCATAGGACCTCCACTGTCACCTGAAAGTACAAGCATAATATATTAAGACTTCACTGAATGTTTATTACGTTATTTAATTAAGCTACCATGCAATCATTACGTAGTATAAGAGAAAGTCCCCTACCACGTCTGTCGGTCTGTTTGTAATAAACTCAAAAACTACTGCACGGATTTTCATGCATTTTTACCAGTAGATAAAATGATTAATAAGGAAGGTTTTGGTATATAATTTGTCAAGATTTTTTTTAATCAGGGTGGGATAACCACATCGATATATGTAGGTCCGAATCCTAGGAACTGAGTCGTAGTTGGTGAGGGAAAATATTGTGATGAAATCATAACATAGTAGTAGCTTGTAGGCGGTAGAGCCACGCTGAAGCTATTACTGGCTTCAGCATGAATGGGTCAGCTCACCCGTGGTAGACGACCCGACCCACAGAAAACCTACGTGAAGTAACAGTGCTTGCATTGTTGCGTTTCGATCGGTCAGTAAGGCGCCGGAGATCCACCTCTCCTAACCTTCCTCCTCTCCTCTTTCCTTCCTATGACTTGTGTACAGATAAAAAAAAACAACACACCGTTGACTTTATATTAAATGATAATTTTTATTTGAGATTTCAGAAGGTTAAGATGCCTGGTGTCTGAGAAATAAAACTAAAAGAAATTGATCGAAATCCATACATTAGTTTTTAGTGATGCGCGAATTAATAACATTTTATTTATACAGAAATTTCTAGGGCAGTAAAGAACAATACCTTCGCAACTGTCAGCGCCACCTTTCGTTCGCCCAGCGCAAATGAATATGTACGGAATGTGTTCGTTGTAGTCAGCTGCTTTGTACATCGCTTCACATTCAGAATTGTTAATCACTGGAACTTCTACTTCTTGCAGGACACTTGGTAATGGACCCTCTGTATATAATATATTTATTTTAAATTACTGATGGCAGTCATAGGTTGTGATATATTACAACTACTGGTGTTATAGACTGCTGTTAATTATTCTGTTGTTTGATAATTTGAATCGTATTGTCATCTATGATAACACAACAATCAACTTCATATTCGTTGTTCGTATCGTGACTTTCAGTGTCAACAATAAAAAGTGTTCTCTTTTCCAAACCTTTTGGTTGTCGGATGGTTTTTTGTTCGTTGTCGTTGTGATTAATAATATCGGATTACCATTAGCAGGATAATCAAGTATTCAATAAACTCAAAGGTTCTACGTAGGTATAATGCACTATAGACTAAATTATTGGTTATTTTAATAATAACTGAAAATATTAGTTAATTAATTAAAATCAGTTATCTTTAACAATAATGAGAGGATTTATGTGAGATTTTTGACGGTTAACAACCACAGGCGCGGGTGAACCTGATTGTTGGTGTGGCAAGTGTGTGAGACGTAGCAACCCTGCGCAATTTCTCTAGCCGCACTGAGCTCGCATACCTATAGTGTAATTTGAGAATTCTAGAATTTGAAATTCGTTCGATTCGAACAATTACCGTGTTTCACATCAGTGACGGCTACATTTCATGTAGCATTGAAACGCAGCCAATCAATTCCAGGCGAAAGTGTCAAATAACGTCTTCATCAAGAAAATTTTAACAAATAAATAAATCTCTATAGATTATTGTAGTCAGGATATTAAAGTATGTGACTGAAGCTTAAGATGAAATCTATACTAATATTATAAAGAGTATACTATACTAATAGAGTACTATACTAATATTACAAAAAATATTGTGAGTTTGTGACGTTGTGATGTGGCGTTGTAGGGGGTAATCTCAGAAACTACTGGTCCGATTTGAATAATTCTTTCAATGTTATATAGCTCATTCATCGAGAATGGTTATAGGCTATATATCATCACGCTAAGATCATTAGGACAGATCATAACAGATGAAAAATGTTTCAAAATCAGGATGTTTTTCCTTCTGAGAACTGCTACGTGTTAGTGTTGGTGTTAGTGTATTAAATAACTTTACATCTATTCATAGATTTTAATATATAGAAGGATTGTTTCAGATTTCGGAATATTTTAGTGTATAAATATGTTCTACCTTAGATTAATCTGATTTTCTCACGATTTTACACTATTTACTGCTTAGAAAAAAATATGTGATATTTGCTGAAAATTCCTGTCTCTCCCGCGTGAAATTTGTTCTGACTGTTTCCTCCTAAACCACTCACACAATTAATAGATGCCCTCTTATTCTAATCTCTCATAACAAAGGATAGCATAGCTAGCAATATTTGTATACAAGCTTACCGTCGAAAAGTCTGCCCCATCCCGTGACGTAAGCGGTCTTCCCGACATAATCCGCATCATCATCAGGCACACAGATTGGCAAGATATTTGGTTGGAAATTCACTGGTTCGTAGAATCTAAAAGAAAAGTATTTTTGTGTAAAAATACATTGTTAATACGATTACATTTTTTTTTATCTATTATTTTCTGATTAGTTTAAAAAATATACCCCCACAATAAAATTCTGGTTACGACCCTACTAGCCTTACCGTTCCGTCAATTTTGACAGTATTGGTAGTCCGGTAGCGTAGTCCGGTGAAGCTGTTAAGACCTTGCTGGGTCAATAGCGTAGACAATTCGAAAAAAAAAATTGACAGTATTGATTTATCTCATATTATCTATGAATTAATACCAGAACTTGACTCCATATTACAAATTTATAAACGTCCAGGAGAATTTTGTCACGTAATCAATCTATATAAAACAAAGTCTCTTTTCACGTATGTTGGTTGTTACTTTAGTTCTTGTAAACTACACAACATATTCTGGTACTCTTTTCATAAAAAATATTCTTGATATATATATATATATAAAGTCAATGAAATGATATCTAAACATGTGTTATCTTAATGAGATAAACAAATGGCACGATAACGCACACATACGTAAAGTAATATTGCAACGTCACATTGTTTTAGATAAAATGCGGAAGTAAGATGGCATATTCGGCCATATACGGCCGGATTGACGGGGTAGCCGTCAAAACTAAGCTATTATATAGTTAAAATATCATTGATATAAAGTAATAAAATGGCGTTAACTACTAACGACTTATAGTAAAATTGATAACGTAATAACTTTCTCTATAAAAAACTTTCTATGTTATTTAATGTAGAAAAGTAGAGATGTGCCGATTATGAATTTGACCGAATAGCCGATTAGTTGATAGTAAAAAGGCCGACTAATCGGCCGAGCCTAGCACTTTCCTGGGTATCCGTGACATTCGTTTACAGCTGTTTCACGCGTAAGTCGTAACCGCTGCCTGTGAGCCTGTTGGAACCTGTTTATTTACTTCGTATTGATTTTTTTTATTCGGGTCACAGCGGTGATTTTAGATAAAGATAATGCTATTACTGTTCATTAAAATGAATCAAAGAAGTCAATTAAAATTTAAACATGTGAAAAGTTTCATGTACGGACTCTTTTTGCGTTACGTTTTCTACGATTTTTCTTTTTCGCTTTTATGAAACGAATAACGTTTAAGATTTCTAGACATATTTTTTTACTGTGCATAATGTAAACTTATTTCAATATGACTTATTTTGTCACTAACAAAATCTTATTCTTTTATTTAAATAAAAAGAAAATATTAAAAATGTTTGTTCAAGATAAAAATATATTATTTGTATGTTAATTAAGATACTAATTTTATCTCATAAATATCTTAGACATGATTTATTTCTAAGCAAATAATTTTAGTAATTTCTTACCAAAGGAACGGTTGCTTTGTTTCACATTAAATAATGTGTAAGACTTATTATACAATAAACATATTAATAAACATTTAAGGTTCTTATTAAATGTAGTTCCTGCTTATACTTTTTACCAGGATATACATAAAAAGTAAGAAACAGGATAGTCGGCGCTTTTTGCCGACTATGATAGTAGCCGGATAGTCGGCTGTACCGACTACTCAGCACATCTCTAAATTTTTTTTTTTTATGTCATTTATGTCATAAAGGAGGCAAACGAACATGTGGGTCACCTGCTGTTAAGCGATCACCGCCGTCCATAGACACTAGCAACCCCACAGGAGTCGCAAGTGCGTTGCCAGCCTGTGTTTGGGGAAATGGAGAGAAAGAGGGAGGGGAAGGAAGAGGAGAGAGGAGGGGAGATGGGTCTCCGGCGATCTCACTGACCGAACGATACGCAACAATGTAAACACTGTTACTTCACGTCCGTTTTCTGCGATAGGGTGGTACTACCCCGGACGAGCCGACCCATAATTTTTTTTAATTTTAAATTAATAAATTCATCTGAATATAGTACGAAGTCTATTTATTTATCTATTATATCTGCCGGTATTAAGTAGCGTCGTTATTAAAATTACAATAACTTTTGATAGAGTGAACGGAGGAGTATTATTGTTCTTGTAATTAGAGCTTGTATAGTTCAACTGTTCACATCTACGGATCATTCGTGATTATATGCGGTGGTAGTTATCTTATAGATAGTTAGTTTTGTTGCAATACGCGAGGGCAACTCCTGTTCCTCCCCACGCCTAAGTATGCTTTTTCCTTAACATACCGCTTGAGGGCGCGCATGCCTTCGCGCCGTCATTATCGTGTGCACCGCTCTTATACAAAAACGCTCTATATCGCGAACAAGCACGCAAGCCACGGTACGAGTGAAAATACTACCGTCATCAGATACCGTTTCCATTATAATAAATAAGCTAGCCTATGCCCGCGACTTCGTTCAGGTGGAATAGTTATTTTGGGCTAACGCTAACACGCAACGGAAGCTCTGAAGAGAATAAAAATCACCGATTTTAAAACATTCTTCATTGGTGCTCCGCTCCTATTGGTTTTAGCGTGATGATATATAACCTTCCTCGATAAATAGGCTATATAACACTGAAAGATTTTTTCAAATCGGACCAATAGCTTTTGAGATTACCCCCTACAACGTCACAAACTCAAAAACTTTACCTCTTTTTATAATATTCATTTATTTACTAACTAGCTAACCCGTGCAACTTCGTCTGCACCAAATTGGTTATCACTGGTTTCAATTGTATTTTTAAACGCGAAAAAATGGAATAAAACTGTTACCCGATTGCAGCCACACTACCGTTTCCAATTGTGATTCAAACTCTCCACGGACTCACTCAAACATATACCCAGATTACATGTGATTTTTTTTTAAATAAGCCTAGTACCCGTTCGTAGCATCATCTACCAGGATCAATTAAAATAAAAACTAACCTACATAAAACTAAATAAACATCTCTACCACTTACTTCTTCAACTTGTATTAAAATCTTTTTATACTCCATTGTATTAAAGAAAAATATATGAACACCGTATCGAAGCGTCAAACATCG
>JACEII010000073.1:2264931-2316940 GCA_014332785.1 Antheraea mylitta | reverse complement strand
TCTTATACAAAGTGAGCTTGTGTCTGAGGGACATCTTACTCTTATGACAAAGCAATGGATGGAGGCAACCCAAGACCATAGCGGCTTTGTTTCGCACTCTGTCTATATGTGAATTGAACTTTAAATGTTTATCTAATGTAACACCGAGATATTTGGCCTCTTCGACCCAAGGGATATCGATTCCGTATAGCCTGATGGGCTCAAATTTATTTGCGCGTTTCGTGGGATCGAAGAGTATTGCGGCACTCTTATCGGGATTAACTTCTATGCGCCATCGACGAAACCATTCACCGAGAGTATGAACGGCTTTTTCGATGCGCTTCCTAAGAAAGTCCGACCGCCAGCCGGATGTGTAAATAACGGTATCGTCAGCGTAACAACCTACCTCGACCCCCCGAGACCGAGGTAGGTCACTGATGAACAGATTGAAGAGCGTGGGCGCGAGTATGGAGCCCTGTGGCACACCTGAGCGTATCGGGTGGGGCAGCGATAGTTCACCATCCACTCTGAAGCGGAATGTCCTATCAGTGAGATAATCGCGAATAATATGAATAAGCCTATCGGGTACGCGAGATTTACATAATTTATGGATGAGCCCTCCGTGCCAGACCTTATGGAAGGCTTTGGCGATATCGAAGAAGACTGCAATTGTGCGTTTCGGTTTACGTTTCGGATCGGCGTTAAATTTAGAGAAAATGGTCTCCGTGAGGCGGTGTACTTGATTCGTGCAAGAGTGTTCGGCGCGAAATCCGAACTGCTCAGGTGGTATTAATTTTAAATCTGTGATCGAGAACTGAAGACGGTTCAGAAGGAGCCGCTCGTAAAGTTTTCCTAAGGTATCTAACAGACTAATGGGGCGATAGCTAACGGGAAGCGTAGCTTTCTTGCCGGGCTTGTGAATACCTATCACTACGGCCTTTTTCCAGACGGCTGGAAAGTGACCCTGGGACATGGCCGCATTGAAGACGCAGACCAATAGAGCTATGATGCGATCAGGAAGGAGTTTCAGAACCTCGTTCCTGATCCCATCGGGACCTGGGGACTTCCTAGGCTTGAGACGCTTGATGGCGGCCGAAACTTCGTCAAACGTTATCGGGGTTAGGGTATCCGCCGGAGGAGACGCGAGTGCATGTTCTACGGCTGTTTCGATAGACTCTATGATGGTAGGGTCAGTGTTATCAGTGTTTGGCGAACACTGTTTCTCTAAGCTTGCGGCAAGGCATTCCGCTTTATCTATGCTATCGAACGCGGGAGGCAACCCGGGGCCTCTGTCGAGAGGAGGCATTGGAGTGACCATATCTGATTTCAGAGTTCGCGCTAGAGTCCAGTACGACAGGTGAGACGGCTGGAGACCCTCCAGGAGGCTGTCCCACCTGTCACCCCGGATCTCAGAAATACGAGACTTGACTGTTTTCGTAACAAACGTAAACGATCGCGATTCTCTACAGATGGGTAAGCGTTGTAAGCTCGAGTCGCGGCGTTCTTTTCCGTGATCAATGCTCTCACGTCGTCAGGGAGTATGAAACGGCGATCGTTCGCCGCTTGTACCTCTTTCGAGGTCTCTTTGACGGCGGTCTGAAGATAATTAACCAGGGAATCGATGGCCGAATCCTCGTCGGCTTTAGACACCAACACGTCCGGAATCCTGTCTAAACTACTAGACGACGGATTTTCTTTAAAATATTGAACGAGTTTCGCGTAATCAGCCACCCTAACCGACGGCGGGGTGAAGTCTGAATTGTGACCTAACTGTAAAACAACCGGGCGATGATCTGAATCAAGTTCGTGTACGACTTGTATGAGTCGTACAGGAAGCGTGATATTTTTTAAGAGAGCTATATCTAATACTGTGGGTCGGCAGTGATCTTGATAGTGCGTGAGTTCCAGAGGGGCTATGACGTCGAAAGCGAGAACCCTACCTAGTTCGTCGAGTATTCTCCCGTTATGAGAGGTACACGGACTATTCCAGATAACGTTCCCGCTATTGAGGTCCCCCGCTATAATAACTGAATCTCCTAGATTAAGTAGCGCCTGCAAATCGGATCTTAGCAATTCTTTGTTTGGTGGCAAATACGCGGAAACTAAAATAATATTCGAGTGACCGGTCATACCTAATTTACACACTGACACTTCCATATTGGTTAGCGCGGGCGGATCTAACGGCAAGCAGTACAACGAACGCCTAAAATAGATTAACGTGCCACCCCCACGGGTGACACGGTCGTTCCTGACTATACAGTAATTTGCGATTCTCGGATTACGCATACTCGGTTTTAACATCGTTTCCTGGATGAGGAAAACGTCAATCTGTCTATCGCCGAAATTATTGTTTATTGTATTATTGAAAGGTTTACAACGATATCACTGGCCGTACGTGTAATGTTCTTTCTAGACATGGAAGTGAATACAAAGAGAAACGAGTAGACTCTTCCTCTTCTTCTCTCCCTCTCTCTGCAGACAAGTCTTAAAACGGACTGTGACTAAAGTATTATAAGATGGAATTATGGTAGTAATGTAATTTATTTATTTATTTATTTACACATGGATAAAGCAACAGTCGACAATCAAAAATAATAATACAATAGCAATAATAAAAAAAAAAAAAACTAAATTGAAGACCTAAAACGCTTTATCACATAGAAAATTAACTTACACTAATGATAATAAGGAAATAATAAATTATTTTAATAGAATAGAAACATTGGATTAAAAAAACAATATATAAAAGAATAAACGAAAAAGTTCAAATGAATTCAATTATGAAAACTAAAATTACCACTAGGAAGAAAAAAAATTATGTGATAGTTACTCTATTTATATGTATATGTTATTTATTTTTATATATAGAAGATGCATGAACAAAACAAGTATTTATGTCCGTTTTTTTATCGAAGGTTTATTAACTCCGGGTCTCTCCTTACAACTTTTGACAGCGGTCTCTGCAACCAAGCTTATTACGTTTGTGTTAGAACAAACTTTAACTTCGGTTTTCTTGGTTGTTTATTTATATTTGTTTTATATTATTCTGTTATGGCGTAAATATGTCCATGAAGTATCATATTATAGAATACTGCGAGTGTCTAATCTTTCACCTGGTATATAGAGTATCGAATTTATAATTCAAGTTATAGCTTTTATGGCGATTTCAGTAGTCTTATTTATACCTGTTTATAAATTAAACGCTAAACTTAGACGATATTTGGTTAATCTACGGAAATTTGGTATCTGTGGCTAGTCATTGAAAGAACATTATAGTGAACGGTGTTTCATATTAATTTATGCTAAGACTATTTTATGTATTATCCAGTGCAGTGGACCGAAGATTAAGCCGGTAGAAATGAAATCACGGTGTCCAGTGACTGATACGTTGGTGGTATTGAATTACAAATACATTCGCATTATTGCTTGCCAATATTTAGGGTACTGTTGTGGATAAAAATCATCTACTAAGCTTATGCTCTCCGTCCTAATCTACAAGTAATCATAGACAACTTGAAAAGTATTAGAATGAGCTAAAAGTTCGAATTGTGGTCTGATTTGTATTTTGTAGCGTAAAATAACATGATTCGATTAACTTTTATTTTTAGACAGATTTCCATAAAATCGGTAGTTTTTGAGAAATAATATTATGATTTTTTTTTGTGGGAAGGCTTCGAAAATAACTTTGAAAATAAATGGCTTGAGGACTGTGGTCTTAAGATCAGTTATTTATAGCTATAAAAGTAACTACTTAACATCAGACGGACTGCTTGCTTACTACTTACAACATAGAAAGTTAAGATATTTTAAAAGGAATCTATACAAAAAACGTGATTTTTATAAATCAATCAAACAATATAAAAAGTCACTGGTCGGCTAGCCTTGGGTAGTATCAACCTCTCACAAAAAACCGACGTGAAGTAACAGGGCTTGCATTGTTGCGTTTCGTTTGGTAAGTGAGAACACTGGAGGCCCACATACCTTCCCCTTCCTCCTTCCCTTCCTCTCTCCGACTCAACACAGGCTGGCAATACACATGTGATTCCCCTGGTGTTGCAAACGTCTATGGACGTTGGTGATTACTTAACATCAAGTGACCCGTCTGTTCGTTTGCCTCCTATGATATAAAAAAAACCTCAACGTGTTAGTCTGACTAACACTTTGCGGATATTTTTTTTTGACGAACAATATTCTTGTAAATTATTACTGCCATTGTTAAGTGGATAATGATATTACAAGTTTCTTGCGATCACATCAGTGTTCTATAACGATGGTGGCCGCCTTGTTAGAACTTCCTAGGGAGTTTTTCTTGCAAATCAGAATCCATGCTCCGTGGTATTATTTCCGATCCACTCCACTTGTGTATAATAACCAAAGTATATTACATAAAACACCACCAACATTACACAATATAGAGCCAAATAACACAAGATAATGAAAAAAAAAGTCCACTACTTGATATTCCAAGATCCCGCCAAAAACTCCAGATTTTTTCTAATCTCACCATTTTTATAGTCTGACATGTTGACGAACTCCGTGGTGGTTTCCACTGATGGTGTCGGCGTCGTCTCTGGTATTCCGGAGGCTGTAATATTCACGATAATTATTAACAAGACACACATGGTATTAGACATATGGTCGGTTCTACACAATACTTATGAAAGTGGGACGTGGGTATCAGACTTTGTATCGTATACTAATGGGATTCTGACAGAATTATACAAGACTAGCTGATCCGGCCACGCGTTACTGTGATTCAGTTATTACACGATGAATTAAAATTCAAAAAGAAGTTAAATCTTGGCGTCATCTATGAGATATCTTTAACAATCGGTCCTATAGTTTTCTGCCGACAAACTAGTTGAAAGCGCCATCTTTTCCAGACTGATGGAACTTACAATTCATAATAGTAATCAACATTGACAATCATTTTGTAATAAAAAAATATTCATTAAAAACTATCATGAAGATTGGTTGAGTAGTTTCGGAGTTAATGAAAATCAAAATCAAAAATACTTTATTCATTTTATGCCCTAATAAGGCACTTATGAACATCAAAAACTACCACCGGTTCGGAAAACAATCCACTTATCAAGAAGAACCGCCAAGAAACTCGATCGGGTACATTTTTTAACATATATTTCCAATAAAATAGCTATATATATCTAGGGGATGCGCAGAGAGCAGTCAATTCCAGAAATCACTATCGTTTACATATTGATCCATTCTATAATATCCTTTTGACACTAAAACTCGTTCGACGTGGTGCTTAAATTGGCAGTCCGGCAAATCGGTAGCATGTTTTGGGACTTTATTGTAAAATCTAACACTATTACCTAAGAAACTATTACTGGTTTGCTAAGTCTGAAACATGGGACGACCAGTTTGTTACAGTTTCTAGTATTTACATTATGATTCTTTCTTCTATCTTTTATTAAATTCAGTTTTTTTTTTTAAGTTTTTACGGGCATACATTAAATTATCAGGAATGCATTGGGTGGAGTTAAGATTCCGAATTTCTGGAACTTCGTTTTTAATGATTCGCAACGTCCCATATTATATATTGCTCGAACTGCTTGGTTTTGTAATGAAAATATGTTGTCTACCTCAGAAGCCGTATCCCGCAGCAGAATACCATAAGACATTAATCTTATAATCATCGTGAACAGACATCATGACACCAGGTTAGGCCTCTGTCGGTAGCGGCTCAAGTATAGGTTCGATACCTCGGTAGGGAGCCCCTGAGTGCGTTACTTGCGCGATACAGTGACACAAAAATTTACATTACTGCTACAACACTACACGATCACGCCCACACACGTGCACGCCTACGCTTACACATGGAAGTGGAAGGGTTTTACTTTTTTTCTATAGTTCTATTCTATTCCAATAGTTAGCTAGGTTAGCTAAGATAGGTCGCGAGTTTGCATGTAACAGGCAACAGCCAAGCCGAGGTGTGCCGTGCACGTGAGCTAGTTGCCCAAATAAAATCGGCTGAGTGCCTTAAGCGCTCGCCTTAGTACTTCGGTGAAGCTGTTAAGACCTTGCTAGGTCAATAGCGTAGTCAGTTCGAAAAAAAAAGACATCATGTCACTGGATTTTTACACATTTAGATACTACTCATTAAACAGAGTTAGTAATTGTAGATGCGGGCACTTATTTTAATTATTAATTATGATAGCTTTGATGGATAGTTTGTTTCTCGGTGGTCGCCATTGTTTTTGGTGTACTATGCATAGTGTAGTCACTTAAAAAAATATACACAAGGGACTTACTTGAGTTAACGTCACTGGGTGTTGTTGGATTGAGGGTACCATTAGCTTGGTTTGTAGCTTCAGTAATGTTTACTGCTGGAAGAGAACTGATTGTTGTTTGCTCGACGCTCAATGTTGATGTTGGCACCATTGGGGATAATGTAATATTCACTGTAAACTCTATTGGTGTTTGAGTTGTTGTATTACTTTCAACGTTTGCTTTTGTTGTCGAACTTGTAGTAACAGTAGAAGAGAACTTTTCAGTAGAAATTGGTTGGTTTGGAGTAGTTGGTTTGGTTGTCGTCGTTGTTGTTGTTAATTGTGTTGTGGTTGGTTTTGTTGTGATAGATTGCGTTGGTTTGGGTTGTTCTGTGGTTATAATTTGTACTGTTGTTTCTTGGGAAGGTTGCTGTGTGGTTACGGTTGTGACAGGTTGTTTTGTTGTAGTTGTTGTTGTTGGTTTAGTTGTTGTTATTGTAGTTGTTGTTGAAATAGTGGTACTGGCTGTTGTTGACGACGTTGTGGATGTAGTTGAAGTTTCATGTTTTGGCGGAGTAGTGATTAGAACCCATCCTTCTGGCGGTGTTATTGGAGACCAGGTTTCTGAAAATGAATTGATCATTTGATTATCTAAACGGTAAAGGAATTAAGAGAACTATATTCTATGCACAGATGAGAGAATTTGTAGGTGGTAGAACCACGCTGAAGCTATTACTGGCTTCAACATGAATGGGGCGGTTCGCCTCCGGTGCTACCACCCTCCTGCAGAAAACCGACGTGAAGTAACAGTGCTTGTATTATTGCGCTTCGTTCGGTCAGAATGAGAGCGCCGTAGGTCCATCTCCCTTTCTCCATTCTCCTTTACTTGTTCTTCCCTTCCTCTCCTCCCTCCCCATATATAGGCAGGCAACGCATTTTCGACTCCCCTGGTGTTGGTGTGTTAATATCAGATGATCCACTTGTTCGTTTGCCTCCTATGATATAAAAAAAAAACTTTAATGGGGCAGTTGAGGAAGAATAAAAAGTAAGCTAATAAATATATCTTGCCCTTTTGGCGTTCATCCAAGCATGTAAACAGTATGTCACGTAAACTCGATACTTTGTCACGACCGCGACCGAGAAACCATGACATTGTTGTAATACTTTCTGAGGTTTTTGGGACGTCGGAAATGTCGCGATATTACTTTACCAGATAATCTTCGGATGTTTTATACTTTCATTTTTTAGAAGCTTTTATATTTGTCTATAGAAATAGACAAATTTAATATTTTATATTGGCCAAGACTTATGAATGGCTTGATGTTCTCTATTCTATTAACCATGGTTATAGCCGTTAGTTTTCCTAATAAATAAATAAATTAGTATATTTTTGCATGTAATCAAATTTTTGCTGTTAAATCGAATCATCGAAATCCTTCTCTGTTGTAACGAATGGCTACAATAACATGATAAGCACTCTAAAACTTAGAGGTTTCAAGTCTAGCTGCCGGAAGATCCATATTTGCTTAGTGACAGATCTCCAATTTTTTAATTTTCTTTTATGTCAAAGCAGGCAAACGAACAAACGGGTAACTTGATATCAAGTGATTACCGTCGTCCATATACATTTCCAACACCACGGTTGTCGCAATTGCTTTACCAGCCTGTGTTTGGGGGAATGGGTATGGTGAGGGGAAGGAGAGAGAACCGAGGGGAGGGAAGGTGGTCCTTCGATGCTCTTACTGACCGAACGAAACGCAACAATGCAAGCACTATTACTTCACATGGGTGTTTCTGTGAGAGGGTGGTACTACCTCGGGCGAGCCGACGGATTCATGCTGAAACAAGTAATAGTTTCAGCGTGGCTCTACGACCTTATATTCAGCTTAAGTGTACAGTGTAACTAACTGTAAACTGAGAAACGAAAAGATGGTCCTTAAATCGTTTACTTTAACACGGTACGCAGATTGGTGTCTACGTAATGTTGAGGTTAATAAACAGGTCATCTCTTACCTTGTTAAAAATAATCGTATTCCAACCTACATAATAGACCTTATAGTAACAAATTGCTCGATTTAACGAATGCTTAATAACTTCCTTCAGTTTTATTATATCGAGGTTACACTGTATTAGGTTTGTATATAAAAAGAAAGTGATCTCAAAAACTTTACTAGGACATTACAAGTGTGCGATTCGAGTGTATGACCCCGTCCTAAATACGTGAGAGGATTCGCAAATAAACACCATAAGAGATACAGAATGTACAGAGCCGAAGATCAATGAACCTGATAAAAAATGCACAACGTGTTATAGATATTACGAATGCTAACCGTTGGGGCTTGTGTCCAAGGAACTTGTTTGCAGTGGTACCTCTTACTTCCTGTATAACGTTATAAATTCAAAATGTACTTATAAACAACTTTAAAATATATCACTGTTATTTATCACTTCATTGAAATATAAATCACCTGTTATATGTGATACGAGAGTGACTTAAATTATAATTTGCATAAATCATACGCCGCTATATATCGCACGTATTATATCATTTCACTACACTACGAGTCGTGGTGGTCTAGGGGTTTGACGGGTGTAATATCTACCCGGTGTTCGGAGGTTCGAACCTCGACATATTCCAAGGAAATTTTCCGAATTCGCGTACATTTGCTAATTTAAATTACTAACATTTTTAGGAAACCTAAACCTGAGAAATGTTCTTACTAGTGTGTTTGGTATAACTGTGGATTTCTCAACATTTGAAATCTCCAATATATTGTGGGTTGGCGTGATGGTTATGCTCGTACCTTCCTTTGGCAAAAGGCCTACAGTCCTGGTGTGGATTTTTTACATGTCGATGATCAGAATTTAGCCTAATGGATAAAGGAGCATTCACTAGAAATAAGCAATACAAACAGCATCGGTAACAATAATTATCAATGTAAAATATAGCAGATTTTCATTGATAACCCGTGAAATAACAGTGATAAATAATGTGATTTTGCTGCTAACCAATTAAATTAAAATAGCTGTAATCTCCATACCTAGCCATATGTAATGACTAATCTTATAAGTGATATTTATTTAATACCTACATTGACTAACGGGAAAGCATCGTTTATGAATAAGGTCAGCTAAATTTACAGTTACTTTGGTCTGGTTTGTGGTTGACAGATTAATATCTTTCATAACAAATCTATAATTCACCGGTGTTCTGTTGTAAATATGCTAAGCCTAGGCTTTACATGTGTATATATTATCTTTGCCAGCAATATCAGTTAATATAGTTTTTAAATAAATCTATGTAAATGTTTATTTATGTAAATTACTAGAAAAACCATAAGCTCTCATCTTTACGGCCCTCGGTATAGTATAGTATATTGGTTATCTACACGATCAAACTTACATAGCAATGAGTACTATGTACTGAAGAATTAATTAGTGTAAAAAGGCCCAGTTTAGATATATATTTTTTTTTTTCACTTTATTTTTGGCAATCAATCTTTCAGATTATTACTGCCATTGTCGAGTAATCAATAATATTACAAGCATCGTGCGATCACTTCAATATTAAGCGTCGTGTGAGTCAATATTCTAACAAGATGGTGGATCCCTTGTTAGAACCTTCCTGGGAGTTTTTGTGGCATCTTAGAATTTCATGCTCCGTGATATTATTTTCCATTCACTTCACTTATGCACAAAAAACTAACAATATTACGTAAAACTCCACCAAATTTACAAAATATTGAGTCCTATAACACAAGATTATGAATAAAATATAAAATCCACTACATGACAGACTAAAATCCCGCCAAAAACTCATAGAAAGAAATTTAAAAAATTAATTAAAACAGGAATTTATTGCTTATTGTTGCCGCAATCTGCTTCAACTATGATACTAAACGAAATCATTACTTCGTGTTCTTCTGTCTCCTCTCTCAAAATTGAAACAACTTTAGCTTTTAATCTCAAAATTAAAATATGAAGAGTTTGTTGAACGTCTGAAAATGGGGATTTTAGTTTAATTTTAGGACTAAGAGTGGTAGAACCACGCTGAAGCTATAACTGGTTTCAGCATGAATGATTCGGCTCGCACAGGCTAGTAACAAGATAACTGAGAGTGGCGGAGGACCACTTCCTCTTTCCCTTCCCTCCTTCTACCTTTTTCCTCACCCTTCCCTACCGACATAGGCTGGCAACGCACTTACGACTCCTCTGGTGTTACACCAGTCTATGGACAGTGGTCATCACTACACATCAGGTGAGCCACCTGTTTGTTTGCGTCCCTTTATATAAAAAAACTTTTCAGAGGCTCCTAAGTCTTATAATATTAAATTTATGGAAGAAAAAAAAACAAAACAGAAACATGCCCGTGAGAGTTAAAACTGCATTATCATGGGATTCAACAAAGCAATACCGTCCTCGCCAATCTTTCTGTTGCTCAGAATATAGTCCTAATTTCGGAATTGCGTGTAATATATACTCAAAAGTTTAATAAAGCAAAGTTAAAATATCAAAATATGAATCTAAAATTGATATAATTTAATAAGTATTTATACCTAAGTTTGTGTTCTCTATAAGTATCTCTATAACTAACAGAACGGTCAAAAAGTTTGGCGAGTGTCAGCTGAAAACAAAATGATTCTTACCTTCACTGGATTCGGTGACTTTTTCCGGTTCTTTAGTTGCAGAGTCCACCGTGTTACTCCAAGTAACTAGGGGTGGAAACTCAGTAGATGTTGAAGTTGGAGCCGAAGTCGAGGGTATTTGTTCTGTGATTCTTTCTGTATCTTCAGGAATAACTTCGTTTGGAACATCAGTTACAGATATCTCAATTATTGGTGAATCAGCTATTTTATCAGTGACAACTTCTGTTAATGCCGAAGTCGTTTCAGTAACAATTTCGTTACCTCCTGTTGATTTTTCTGTGGTAGGAGTTTCTGTTGTGGTCGTAGACGTAGTTGTGGTGGATGTGGTATCTATTTCCTCATAGTTTGGATTTGTTGTGTTAATATAAATTATAGACACTGATGATGGTTTTGTAAATGTCGGTTTTGAGCTTGTCGATTGTGGTAATATGGTTATGTTTAATCTAGGAGGTGATGGTAATGGTTTCTTTGTCGGTCTTTTAAGAGGAGGTCTGAAAGAGGGTCTCTTAGTTACAACCGGTTTTGTTGGCTTCGGTTTTATAGTAGACGGGCTGAATGTCGGCCTGGTGTAGTTATACGGTTTATACGTTGGTCTTGGGAAAGTTGGCCGTGTTGGTTTTCTCGTCGGCTTTGTTTGTTTCTGTGTTGTGGTAGTTTGTGTAGTTTCTTCTGGAAGTTTCGGTAATTCTGTTGATACTTTTACCGGTTCCACCGTTAATTTGGAGGTTTCTGTTGTTTGTTTTGGAGCTTCAGTTATTACACTGACACCTTCACCGGATACAGTTTGGAATGTAGATAATTTGATAGGTGTTTCTGTTATTATTTCTGTTGTTTTTGTTTCTGGTTTCGTTGTTGTTTCTATAACCATTGCTGTTGTTAATTTAACTTCATCGTCGATAATTTTATTATCTATCGTGGTTACATCATCTGATTTTGTTTCCATTTCTAAAGGATCAGTTATGCCTATAGATTTTACTGTTGTGGTCTGAGTTTTTTCAGTTGTTGTTGTTTTCTTGTATAAATGACTATGAAATTTGTCTAAAGTTTGAGGGTGGACAAAGTTTGAGGTATCGATGGAATTATCTTCGATGGTGTTACTGATAATCTGGGGTAGGATGGTTTTGTCTGGAATTTGACAGCAAGATCCGAAGTAAAACCTGTCTATGCATGTTCCTAGATGAGATCCATTGGCTTTGAGGCAATCTATGGCGAACATGCACATCCCTTCTTGGCCTGTTTTCCTTGATATGCATGGCAAGTGTCTTATATTCCTAGCTAGCGGCACTGGACCTGTAAAGAAGAAAATATTAAATTAGATTTTAAAACGAATATTTCTGTCTAGTGTCTCATGATAACTGTGTGTTATGTAATTTTTTTGATAAATGATATAATAAATATATTAATATAATAAATAATATATACTATGCTATACGTATTATATTTTTAATTTATTTTTATTTCGTACTAGTTAACGCTAACACGCAGCGGAAACTCTTAGAAGAAAAAAAACGAATTCGAAACATTCTTCATTTGTGCTCCCCTCCTATTGGCCCATATGGCATACAATAATTGCTACTTTTTCTCTCCACGTTTCTATGTAACTACTAACTATGTGTGGGACTGGGAGGAGTGGTAGAACATGTGCAAAGTTCCATCATACAAGTGCTACCAGCATATATCGCAATAAACAGAACTGAGAGTACCAATTTCCAGTCCGAAGAGTATGGTCAACAACACACATTGGGATACGACATGTTTCAATGCACGCCTTAGAAGTAATCAAACAATAGTTATCCACTTCTTAGGAGTTACCAAACAATACTTACACACTTCCTTGTAGTTGCAAAACAGTAGTTACTCACTCCTTAGGAGTTACCAAGTAATAATACGTCTTTTTTAGGAGTTACTAAACAACTATTAACAAGTCTTTAAATTTGTTTTTACGTGATCGTTCGTAAAAGGCAAACTCCTTGACGAATTATCTCTATGACAGCTCTAATAGTATCTCGCGAACGTTATCACAAAGCAGCATGGGTTTTGTCGCTGGGCGGAATTGCTACAACTACACACACTAAATTAATGATTTCGATCATGTAGGTGTTCAACGACTCTCTTACCTGTATCTAAAACTTTTTGAAATAACCACGACTTTTACTCTGACTTGTATATAGCTATATCAGGACTAACAGATCTTGGTGACTTAACATTACGCTCATGCAACACGTGAAAGGAGTGAGTACTGAATCGTATCAAATTGCGATCAGCCCTCGCTCCGTTTCTTTTACCAATTCCAAATGACCCTTTTGCGAAATCAACAAGTTTAGAAAGAAAAGATCATGTAGGTGTAGGCTCTAAATATATTTATAAAACATGTTACGTAAGTTAATTCCTACACAAACAATTATATTGTAAGTAACACCTTTTTTTTGTGTGAAACATATATAGGCAGAGGTTAAATCTGATTGTTGGCGTGGCGGCGCAAAACACGAACTTTGCACTATTAACGAAATACTCAATAACATTTGCAACCGTATAAGTATAAACACAAGATTCAAATTGTTTTGGTGGCCACTCGTTCTACTAGTGCTAGGCGGCACGGACCAACGTCCTGCCGCCCTTTGATAAATGTCGCCAAATACACCGCGCTTGCGCCTAGTTGAATTTTTGTATCTAATAAAAATGAAGATATATATGTGATAAAAAAAATGAAGAGTCATTATTATATGGAACAAATTTGTCATTCTTTATCTTTTCATTATGCAATAGCTGATTCCTGTCGTAATATGTTCTTTTGTGCATATAACTTATACAAAACAATTTCGATATTTCATATCTACCAGACGTCCCGTGACAGCTCGATTTTTATGTATAATATCATTGTACACAAAGGTGCTTAAAAGAATTTTTAATATTGTAAACAAAATATATTTCCACGTACGCATGCTATATGTACACTCAAATGTATATTCTTTATATTTTAGGAATAAAGCTTAATTAGTTTTTATCTTAATTAAACCAGACAGATGATGCTACGAACGGGTTCTAGGCTTATCTTAAAAAAATTCTCACACACCATCTAGGTATATGTTTGAGTGAGTCCCTTGATAGTTAGGATTCACAATTGGAAACCATAGATGTGGCTGCAATCGAGTTTTAGGTTTATTATAAGTTTTCGCGTTTTAAAATACAATTGAAATAGGTGATAACCGATTTTGTGCAGACGAAGTTGCACGGGTCAGCTAGTTATTAATAACTGTGCTCTTTGTCTCACATACTGTCATTAGAATAATCATATTTAATAAATCATGTACGTCTATCAAAGATAGCGATCGATTATAATTTACGTTCTAAAATTGAAGACCGATTGAATGTCCTCGATTAACAGAACCTCAGGCCGTTGTTACTCACGCTGATTCTTTTGTACAATAATTATAATTCTAATGCCGACGAGTCAAAACCTACATAGAATTACCACATCAATTATTTGAAACTTCAAGCTTAAAAAAACATATTTTTTTTATCCTAGGAGGCAAACGAACAAACGGGTCACCTGATATCAAGTTTTTTTTTTCTCGAACTGACTACGCTATTGGCCTTACTAGGCCTTCACAGCTTCACCGGACTACTAATTCGAGCGCCTAAGGCACTCAGCCGATTTTGTTTAAGTAACATGTTCAAGGGTGCACGGCACACATCGGCTTGGGCTGTTACCGGAAGTGATGTCAAGTGATCACCACCGTCCATAGACGTAACGCCAGGGGAGTCGCAAGTGCGTTGCCAGTATTGGGGTGTGGGAGAGGAAGGGAAGAAAGAAGGGGAAGTGGAGGGTAAGTGGGTCTACGGCGCTCAAATTGACCGAAGGAAACGCAACAATATAAGCATTGCAAAAAGTGATAAAATATTAATTTTAAGATACACATGAATAATACACAACTCTGGTTATGACGGCTTTGCTCGAGGACCCTATCTGTATTTTTAATTGAATTTTTTTAAAGTTAAAGTTTTTATTGTTTTTTTTTTTTTAAGTTTTATTGCTGACGTAACTGTGAAGTATGCCGAATTAAGACTACGACTAGTTGATGGTATAAAAAAATACATATTAAAATATACACGTTTATTCAATACTAGCCTCTGTCCGCGACTTCGTTCATATGGAATAGTTACTTTAGGCTAATGCTAACAAGCAGCTAAAGCTCTCAAGAGGAAAAAAAATTGGTTGCCTGTAAAGTCGGTATACGGGCGAAAGTTTTACGTGACAACGACTTTGAGTGGTAAAATAATTTTCGTATAGTAGTCTCTCTCGCTCTTAGGCGGGCTAACCATGCCCGAGTGGAAGGGACGCGTGCCTCTCACTCGCTCTCATTGTGAGCGCATAACGTGAGCGGAGCGTAACGCAGTTTCTTGAAGTGTCACCCGGCAAACCAATTTATAAGACGTTGTCACGTCAAAAAGATTTAAAACATTCTTAATTGATGCTCCGTCCACTCCTATTGGTCTTAGCGTGATGATATAGATATAACCATCCTCGATAAATGAGCTATATAACACTGAAATAATTTTTCAAATCGGACCAGTAGTTTCTGAGATTACCCACAACCCACAACGTCACAAACTCTCAAAATTTACTTCTTTATAATATTAGTATAGATACAAATTATATTCTAAAAGCCCAGCGAAATTGCTAATAACTATAACTGTATTGAAACTGAATTAAATGACATTCACAACGCTACTTTGGTATCTATAAACCACAATGTTTGGGAAGCTGTGACGTCACACGCTATATTTAGAGGGTCCGTTCATGGGGTAATAACAATACATCATTAATTACTAAATAGATATATTCGACATGAAATAAGAATTATTTTGTTTTCGTATAGAATAGTGAAAAAAATAAATAAAGTATCATTATTTTGGTTTAGTAACTACAAGTAATTCAATACGTAATTCTATTGTACATGATTTTATTCAGTAAAATCTGATATAAAAACTACAAATTATAGTAATATAAGTTCGTGTATTAAATAAATAAAATAATTGGATGAATGTCAGACGCGAACAGAGCGAGAAACAGAATTGAGATTCCACTGGTATACACAATTATGGCTAACTCATACATACTTTATACATTGCAACAGAGATTCTCAAAGTGTGCGCTGTGATGCCCTATTTTATTAAATAACTAGGTTTCATTTCTGTGCGTTATTAATTTCTAGTATTTGGGCGACAAAGCTTCGCTCTATTAACTCAGTAATTGCATTGTTGTTATTAGACGTAAGCCAACACATTAGTATTAGGTTAATGTGATATAGCGCCATCTCACAAAATTTTGAGGTACTAGTATGACGTTCTCAATAGAAAACGGTACAAGTACTGCTAAACTTCACGAGATGGCGCTATATGATATAATTAAGTTTTATTGATGTGGGACATAGGCGCGGATAAACTTGATTCTTGGCTTAGCGACGTGGCGACGCAAAACACGAACATTGCACATTGCATCTGTATAAACATGAGATTCAAATTGTTTTATTTAATATTTTGTGATGTCACACACATTCGAGAGAGACGAGTAGATATAAATATTTTGTCGGCAACGTTCATACCACGTTAAAAACACCGATTTTTGTACAATCAGCGAAGTTAAGCAACGTAAGTATTATAGTACGATTTGAGATTTGTTCGATTCGAACAATTACGATGTTTCACATCTGCCAGGAGTCCCATGACGGCACAATTTTTTTTCCTTTCGCTATGACCTTGGCCTATGTAGATAATTTTGCCAATATGTAGTGTGACAAGTACAAGTTTTAAACCTAATGCCAAATATTCTGTGTAACAACGTAAAACAACGTTTAAAATCGCGGTTTCTCAGTAAGGTCACCTAAATAGATAAAAAATAAAAACAAAACTTTATCTATTGCAAACTGCACCTATTTGGTTAATTATTTGTTTATTGTTTTTTTAATTCTCCAGACAAGGTTGTCCTTCTCCTTCACACAGATCTTGTCTCGAAAATTAAAAATACAACAAAGAAGTAGTTAACATTATATAATTAAATTGTAGGAATAAGAAAGTGAATCAGTTAGACATAAAACAGTAGGGAAATCATTAATAATATTGGCAGATTAATGTTGTTGAAGTATTGTTTTAGTTTTTTTTTTCTACTAGCCTGCACGAGCTTGTCTGCTAAATGTATAATGGTAACACTTTTTGATGTATGGCTGTTATCTGTGTATTCAAGCAGATGTAAATATACGTAATTAATGAATTCAGGTGTATTCAGGCTCTAAATTGAACAAATTATTTTCGATTTTGACATATATATACAAGAATTGTTCGTTCAAAGACATAATACTGTACAAATCTTTTGCCTACGGCGTAAAATAGTTAATCTATGAGTTGTGAATAACATTTTGGGAAACTCTGTTTAACAAGATTCAGGTAAAAAGTAAAATAACAATTCCATCTATTTTCCTTAATAATTAAAGCATTACAATATGTGGAGTCAAAAACACTCAGCTACCTAATACTGTTTTTGTTAATAACTTTGAACCGACAGAAAAACATAACTACATGAATATTTATGAAACACTCATAGTTAAATTTTTTTCCTTGAATTTAAGTCTGGAGTTCATTTGAATTTTTAGTCATTTATGTTCTGTATATGTATCATTGTTAAAATCATTTAAGTTTCTATTCGCTCATGAAGAATGAAATTTATTAAAAAGAAGACTTCTCTAGCCGCATTGAGTGATTTTCTAGCTAAAGCCTCCGGGTCACAGGAAGATAGAGAATTAGAGGCGGTAGCTGAGGAAGGAGGCCGTGGAGCGTTGGATGCAGGACTTAGCAGACGCGCGGTATGGATGGTATATTATGGACGCCGTCCGCCCGGTCCCATGGGAGTGGATGAAGAAAGAATGGGCCTCCTGACGTTCAGATTGATGCAGGTGCTAGCCAGACATGGTTGTTTCGGGTAGTATCTGCACCAGATCGCTCGTAGGGAGCCGACCGTGGCATGCCACGAATGCGGTATTGAAGAGGACAACGCGCAGTATACTCTGTCTGAGTGTACTGCGTGGGAGGAACAGCGTCGCATTCTGGCTGTGGTGGTAGGGGTAGTGGGAATTTAATTGGTATCCCATTATTTAAGACCTTTCCTGGTCAACAGCGTCTTCATTTCGAAAAAATAACGCCACGTTTTAATTTCGCATTTCTTTTGCAATAACTGAGCCACAGCAACGCGTGACTGGGTCAGCTAGTAATATACTAAATCGGTTTATAAATTAAGAAGTTCTGCGGTAGCAAATGTTAAAACAATACAACCAAATTTAGAATCTTACTCCTGTTTGTAGTCGGTTTAAAAAAGTCGACGCAATCCTGGTGGCTGCTGACAAAGGGTAAAACGTAAAAGCAATGGAATAAATGTATTCTCTTTTGAATTTCCATATTAATTATAACTTGAATGACAATAATGCGATTTCAGGATTTGTTTATTGAAATTATTAACATTAGTGTAGTTGTCATATATATTGGCACTCGGAGCAATAACTATATAAATTTTTGTAAAGTATATTAATTAATCTTGTAGGTGGTAGAGCCCCGCTGAAGCTATTTCTGCTTTCAGCATGAATGGGTCGGCTCCTCCGGGGTAGTACCACCCCTCTCACAGAAAACCGACGTGAAATAACATTGCTTGCATTGTTGTGTTTCGTTCGGTCAGTGATAGAGCCGAAGGCCCACTTCCCTTCCACTTTCCTTCCCCTCCCCCTTCTCCCATATACAGGCTGGTAACGCACTTGCGACTTCCCTGATGTCGCTAGTGTCTATGGACGGTGGTGATCACTTAAAATCACGTGACCCACCAATTCGTTTGCCTCCTTTGATGTAAAAAAAAAAAATCGAACGTATGATGAGTTGCAATATATCAATATTATATGTACACAGACCCGTATACTACGCGTCGATAGACTGACGTAATCTGCACAAGTGCAACACGGTCGATCACGCATACTAGCATGTCGTGACGAGAAATTATGAATTTATATCCTGTTAAAATTATAACTTAATGCGCCTAATGAAGTCAAAATGTCTCAATAAAACCGGAGTATTACTTAGAGCGTCTTCTAATGCCCGTATGACTAATTGCCAAAAGTCAAACTAGAATTCTGTACCGGATAGATGAACTTGTGAGTCAGTGTGACTTATGTGCGTTACAAATCTATGCTTATATCTTTGTTTAACGCTGATAACTGCTGTTAATATTATTGCCGAGAAAATTTGAGATTATTTATACTCATTCAAGAGAAAACTAATAAATAGATTTTAATATAAGAAACTTGATCCGTGACAGGACGCCTGGCAGATGTGAAACATCGAAATTGTTTTGTATAAGTTATATGCATAAACGAACAGATTACGACAGGAATCAGCTATGGCATAATGAAAAGATAAAGCATTACAAATTTGTTCCATAAAATAATGACTGTTTATTTATTTTATTACATAAATATTAATTTTGTAATAAATACAAAAATTCAACACACCCCGTGTTTGGCGGCATGTATCAAAGGGTACTATGTCGTCGGCGCGTGCCGCGTAACATTAGTAGAACAAGTGGTCGACAAAACAGTTTGAATCTTATTTTTATAGAAGTAGGGTTGCAATTGTTTTCGAGTATTTCGTTAATAGTTAAGTTCGTGTTTTGCGTCGCCACGCCAACAATCAGATTTACCCTCCGCTTATAGATATTTCACTTCAAAAAATGTCATACGTTGTAGATTTTAGCCTTTGATCATAATATCATCTGATATTGAATAACAACATGGTCTAATTGCTGTACTTAACAACAGATTTTCAACTTGAGAAAGGTACCTAGCTACGCGGACTTAGAAAAAAGCCTACCACCATGCTTTCATTACAAGTCAGATAATTCGCGAATTGCATGAATCACGCAACAGCCCAAGCCGAAGTGTTCCGTGCATCTTTGAACCAGTTGTCAAAATAAGTTCGGTTGAGTGCCCTAAGCGCTAGTCTCGGTAGTCCGATGAAGCTGTTAAGAGCTTGCTGGGTCAATAGCGTAATCAGTTTAAAAAAAAAAGTTTTATTACAATGTTCTTCTTCACCGTCCGGACTCGGTTGCTATGATTTGAACCCGTGTCCTTCGAACAAGCTAACAAGTAAAGTATCATCACGTTCAAAACTTCACACTAATATATATAGATTCACACTAATAACTTCACACTAATATATATAGGTACATATAATAAGAATGTAAATGTAACGTGTCTGTACTTTCCCGATTTTCATGAAAGAAATTGTTGCAGATGTCTAGAAATAAGTAATACAATACATTTCACTTATTTTTAAAAATGTCTATCTGTCTGTCTGTTTGACCACGCATCACTTGTAAAGTGCTGAGTTCATAATAAAAACTCAACAAGAAAATAATAAAGCATATCCTCAGAAGTATTTAATTGTTTGTTTCATTAAAATCGATCCACTCTATCTAAAGTTATTGGAATTTGAATTACGACTTGAGTTAAGTACGAGAGAAGAGTAATACTAATATTATAAAGCTGTAGGGTTTGTTTTTTTTGAACGCGCTAATCTTAGAAACTACTGATCCGATTTTAAGTTTCAGTGTTGAATAGCTTATTTATCGAAGAACGCTATCATCACGCTATGACCAATAGAAACGGAACATCAATGAAGAATGTTTTTAAAATCAGTTTTATTTCTGAGAGCTTCCTCAGCGTATTAGCGTTAGCCCAAAGTAACTAATCTCAGCGAACGACGTCGCGGGCAGTAGCTAGTCTTCTATATAATAAGAAAGTAGATCAGACATGTCTGCAGTTTTTAAATTTTTGAAAAAAAAATCACGTTGTAATTAATGAAATGAAGTTGAATATGTAATAAAATATGTTTCAATAAATTTTAGAAATGTCTGTCTGTCTGTTTGAACACGAATCACTGTTGATAAAACTTTGTTAAGAAAACTATAAAGCAGATCTTCGGGTAGTAATTTGTCTTTGTTTCATTAAAATCGGTTTGGTCTTTGAAAAGTTATTGTAATTTTATTAACGACGCGACTTAAGTACGAGAGAAAAGTAGATAAGTAAATGGACTTAATACATTTAGATGACTTAATTAATCGCTGCTTTTTATATAAAGTTTAACGCGGACGAAGTTGCAGGCACAACTAGTAGACTGTAAATTGCAAAAATAACAGAACAACCCTATAAAACTTATTTTCGTTCTATTCCTTTTTTACAATAATTAAGGGATTGACTGATAGATTCCAGAAACAATTTTTTATTATTTATTTATTTGAAAAACCAACAAGATTTACACTAGGACAGTCTAATACATGATAATTATAAAAAACTAGCTTCTGCCAGTGACTTCGTTCGCGTAGTATAATTACTTTGGACTAACGCTAACACGCAGCGTAAGTTCTCAAAAGAAAAAGACCCCGATTTTGAAACATACTTCATTGGTGCTCCACTCCTATAGCTCTTAGCGTGATTATATAGATATAGTCTATATTCTTCTTCGATAAATGAGCTATATAACACTGAAAGAATTTTTCAAGTCGGACCAGTATTTCCGAGATTACCCCCTACAACCTCACAAACGCACAAACTTTACCTCTTTATAAAACTAGTATAGAAAGACTCTATATAAGTTTTTGGCGGGATTTTATTCTGGCATGTAGTGGATTTTATATTTTATTCATAATCTTCTGTTATTTAACTCTATATTTTGTAAATTTGGTGGTGTTTTACGTAATATAGTAAGTTTATTATGCATAAGTTAAGTGAATTATTTTTTCTTTTGCATTGTAGCACGGCAAAGTGACTGCACTATGCCTGATGGTAAGCATAGTACAATCCAAAAATAATAGCGACCACCGATTGACACACTGTTCATCGCCGGTCGCCACTATTATGCCGGTCTGTAAAAAGCTGGATATGCACAGGCTGATCCCGAAACGCGACCCGTAGAAGCGAATCACTATTACGGGCTTTTTCGCCATATACATGGTGGTTGCGACCCAGTCAGGCTGTAAAACCCTACCACCCCGCTTGCGCCATTACCTCGTTCGTTATTCAGCAGGGTGCATCACGTGCAGGTGAGGTTGGCTTGGGTGTCTCAAGTCTTATGATGTTATTCGACACCCCTTACACCCCAATGGAATGGAATATAATAGAACGGAGCATGAAATTCTGAGATGCCACAAAAACTCCCTGGAAGGTTCTAACAGGGGATCCAACATCTTGTCAGAATATTGATTCACACGACGCTTGTAATATTATTGACTACGTGATAATGGCAGTAATAACCTGAAAGATGGATTGCCAAAAATGAAGTAAAAAAAATGCAATGGTATTATATGTATATACTACGTGTTATATGATAGTGCAAATAACATAATTGAATGGTTGTAATGAAAAAAGAAATACAAAAGAACTAATCTTAACTTATAAATATCTGTATGGAAATAGGTTATTCAAATTTGAGGTACAAACACCAGTACACGTTCATTATTAATTTAAATATCGTCTTTGAAGTAAAGTGAGGGTCAAAACGGACGCTCGTCTTTTGTTACTTTAATTGCTTGCAATTATGTTTCAAGGATTATTATAAATTATTATCAAATTAAACAACCAGTTAATATTGACGGTTTTTTTATTATTTAAACTAGCTGTGCCCGGGACTCGTCCGCGTTAAGCCTTATCTAAATAAGCAGCGACTGATAAAATCATCTGAATGTATTAAGTCAATTTACTTTTAACTCGTACTTTAAATGTTGATGTGATAAAAATCTTATTCATAAATTGAAATTGTTTGTAAAATCTACGTATATATCTAATGGAACGTATTTGAATGATGAGATCGAATTGAACGAATGCTATTCAGAGTTGCTTGCATGAAAAACTTAAATCAGATGTTTAGCTAGAGACCGCTTGGACACGCTTTTGTAATAAAGAATCTTAAACATGATTTCAACTAGATTTGTAATTTTATTAAGCACTGCTTAGTAAAACTCGTGTTATACCCGTGTTCATTTTTGTTTTTATTTTAATACCGTTGGTTTTTATTTAAATTAGAGTTTTTGGCAGAATTTTAATCTGTCATGTAGCGGATTTTATGTTTTATTCATAATCTTATGTTGGTTGACTCTATACTATGTAAAATTGGTGGTGTTTTATGTAATATAAGTAGTTTATTTATTGTGCATAAGTGAAGTGAATGGAAAATAATACCACGGACCATAAATTTTGAGATGCCACAAAAAATCCCTGGAAAGTTCGAACAAGGGAGCCACCGTCTTGTTGGAACATTGAAATAATTGCACGACACTTTACCTGAATATCGATCTCCTAACTTGTCCTGATAATTTTAAACCTATCTTTGACTTGTATTAACTCCACACTCGAAAATATTTGAACAATTTTGTTGAACACGTTCACGCCGGCGCGTACCACCGGTGGCCCGCACTAGACTGTCTTTTCTGGCGACGCGTACCACCGGTGGTACGTATTCGATTGTGCTATTTTTAATAAATAAATGTTAAATTCTCATTATTTCTAATAGCACGATCGAATACGTACCACCGGTGGTACGCGCCGCCAAAAAAGACAGTCCAGTGTGGGACACCGGTGGTATGCGCCGGTGGTACACGCCGCCAGAAAAGACAGTCTAGTGCGGGCCAACGGTGGTACGCGCCGGCGTGAACGTGTTAATGATTGCTCCTTTCTCTCCATTCCCCCAAACACAGGCTAACAACGCACTTGCGACTCCTCTGGGGTTGCGGGTGTCTATGGACGGCGGTGATCGCTTAAAAACAGGTGACCCGCACGTTCATTTGCCTCCTATATGATATATAAAAAAACAGAGAAACGGAGAAAGACAAGTTGTCATTATTATATACTAACTGTACCCGCAACTTCTGATGTACAAAACAATGACTGAAAAGTCATCTGAATGTATTAAGTCTAATAATTACTATTCAAGTTTCTCTTGTACTTAAGTCGCGTCGTCATTAAAATTACAATATTTTTTGATAGAGTGGACCGATTTTAATGAAACCGAGACTTAATGTTACTCGATGGTATGCTTTAGATTTTCTTGAAGATTCTTATATTTGTTCAAATATGTATGATGAAAAGATAAACCAGATCTAGTTTCTTTCATGTTCTTTTCGATGACCGGGTACCGGGTTTGCTAACCAGCGATGGTTTTGACATGCTTTATCAGACATACATTAAATAAAGTATTTTTGATTAGATTAACCTATTAACTTAAGAAGTCGCTATTTGTTTGTTATATTAAACAATAATTGACGTCCCTCAGACGTCTTCATTAATTCTGATTATAATATTTATCTAAGGTTCCAATGATAACTGAAGTTATAATATTATTGATGCTGTTCAACATTTTTCTTTTCTATACATATGTTACTTGGAACAGCACAATCACCACGTGACATTAGCTGAATTATGGCGCAAAATATAAAAAAAAACTGAGGCCTCAAAGGACGCCTGGCAGATGTGAAACATCAAAACTATTTTGTATAAGTTATTTACTTTATTACACAAATATTCATGTTTATTAAATACAAAAATTCAACTAGGTCGCGGTATGTTTGGCGGCATTTATCAAACGCATGCCACGTAACACTAGTAGAACAAGTGGCCTACAAAACAGTTTGAACCTTATGCACATACAAATAGCGTTGCAAATGCTTTTGAGTAATTCGTTAATAGTGCAATGTTCGTGTTTTGCATCGCCACGCCAACAATCAGGTTTACCCTCCACCTATAGATGCTTCACACTATTAAACATTTCGTTATGAGTTGTTGTTTACAGTGTCAATCAATGATCATTTCTATTTATTAATCGTTTGTGTTATAAATAATCGAACGGTATGTCCGAAACGTATTTTTTTTAACTGTCTACGCTATTGGCCTTGCAGGGCTTTCACAGCTTCACCGGACTACTCTGAAACGTATACATTTTTCGAAAGTATGGATGAAGTTGCGGCCTGTAGAACGATCGAAGCGACTGGAGAGAGTAATTTATTCCGAATTGTTCGTAAACGAGTAAGACATTTATCCAACAGTGATCAATCAGAGTCATTAGAAAGCATAGATGGAATGAAAATAACGGAAATACGAATATAGAAGAATGCGAGTTACTACGTTCAAAGATGAAAATCTATCGCCGAGTATTTACAGGTATGTTCTGGCAGCTGCATTTTTCTAAAATATCATATGAGTCAAACGGACAAGTGGGTCACCTGATGTTAAGTGATCACTAGCGTCCATAGATACTAGCAACACCAGAGGAGTCGCAAGTGGGTTGCCAGACTTTGTTTGGGGGGAGGGGAAAGGGAGATGGGCGTCCTGCGTTCTCACTGACCGAACAAAACGCAACAATGCAAGCACTGTTACTTGACGTGGATGTTTCTGTGTGTCGGGTGGTAGTACCGGGTGCGAGCCGACACATTCATGCTGAAACCAGTAATAGCTTCAGCGTGGCTCTACCACCTTATAAATTACTTGAGAGCTCCATTGTAATTAAATATCAGGTGAGATAGTAGTCAAATACCTATAAGGCATCAATAATATCATAAGAGATGATCAAAACGGTACTATGGTTTAATACGGAACAACGCATCGGTTTTCCCCAATAACTACACCCATACTGTCGAGATATGAAAGTTGATGAGTCACGTGTGTTGGCTTTTATGTAACGGAATTAAGGATAAAAACGCGGGTTCCATCTGATTTTAAGTGCTCATTGTAGTACATAGCTACGACGAACATCTTATGTTCGAAACTTTTATTACAGTTAGCCTTCAGTTTTTTTTTGTCGAACTGACTACGCTATTGACCTGTCAGGGTCATAACAGCTTCACCGGACTACAAGGTTGGTCTTTAAACGAAGTGTTTTTAAAGAGTACGTAACTTAAAAAAAATCGGGACTTTCAAGTATCACATTGAAACAAAAAAATACGTGTCGATTATTTTCGAATTCAGAAAACACGAAAAAAATATTTCGTTAAAAAAAAATTTGTAAATATCCCGTGAAATTACCCATATACATTCTTATATGATAACTTACATAGTTAACAAATCAATAATATTTAATTTAGGTTCTGAGGTGGAGCTTAAGTGCGTCAAAATTAATATCGCTTTGTACAACAACCCAGTCATCGAGAAGAACCGGCGAGTTTATCTTAACATGATACATACTTTCCCAAACATAGACCGTGTTATTACAAAACAGTTACACACGTGTTGAATACTTGCTTTAAAAAAGTTTGAGTATAAAAGAATATCTTACCCTTGTTTACAGAAGGCCTTCATTTAAATGTAAATATCCTTTAAAACTAGTCTAAGTTGACAGTTCTTATTTTCTTGATGTGATTTATTGTATTTCTGTTTACTGGCGAAAGACGTTTCATAATAAACTATGGGTGCGTTTCATTAGACGTTCACAACGCTCACAACACCCTTTTCGCCGTTCCACTATAATACTTATTATACTCTTTGGCGTTCCACTAGACAACCGCGAGCGTTGCGGTCGTGCCGAAAACGTCATTGATGACGTCATAACATGCGCTCACGCGAAGCTCACGACGCCCCATGTCTGGAGGTGGGTCGACGTGAGCGTTGTCAAAATCGGCGGGATTCTCAATAAAGATGGCGACCGTCAAAATGTCATTATTTGACACGGTAAAGAATTATATAGCATATTGTATTTAAATACATAAATGAAATAAAATATTTTAATTACTATATATAACTTTACTTCTTTTGAAAAATGTAATAATTAATTTTAATCATTTCATGGTAATTTAATGTTTTTCATTTGATCAAAAAGTTCATTTTTTATGTTTTTATGATAATTAAAATAAAAAAAAAAGTGAATTATAGATTGTTTTTCTAATATACTTAAATCAATTTAATAATAATTCGAATTTACTGTTAAGACTTATAAATTGTAAGGTAACTTCTTAAAGCTTTTGCTTTATCGTAGTCCGGTGAAGCTGTTAAGACCTTGCTGGGTCAATAGCGTAGTCATTTCGAAAAAAAAAAAAAAAAAAATTGCTTTATTTTTTCTAGGTAGCCATTTTTATTGTTTATCTGAACGCTCAAAACGCCCATAAATGCGTTCCACTAGCATGTCGATTGTAACAGTCGAGAGCTAGTAGAACGGGAAAACTCGCGATCGTGAGCGTGAACGTTGTGAGCTTCTACGCAGTCTATGAATTTTCTGGGTACAATTGATTTGGAAGAAATAAATAGATGACATTAGATTGTATTTGACAATTTAATAATCTGACATTATACTGTTATTCTTTCTACCTTAAGCACTATGAAGTAATATATTAAAAATATAATTGCTTATTTTAAGAATTAAACCATTTTTTAAAACCAAAATGTCACACTAATGATATCCAATTTCACTTCAAATAAGTACATTTTCGTAATCTGAACAAAAATATTATACATGAATAGAAATTGTTCGCAAAATATCTCTATTTAAAGGAACGTTTTTAAATGATGAGAATGAATTGAACGAATGCTATTCAAAGTTGCTAGCGTAAAAAATTTACACCATATGTTTAGCTAGAGACCGCTTAGATACGCTTTTGTAATATTTGAAATATTTGTTCAACTAGGTTTAAATTTTAGGAACTGCTTAGCAAAATAGTGTTTAACTCGTGTTCATTTCATTTTTGTAATAAGATCGATATAGTTTATTCGTTCATGGTTAACCCTACAAAACAAACAAAATCCCTTACAAACTAATAACCCCACGCCCGCACACCAGATTAGACCACCCTCGGCATCGGCTTAATCCTAGGTTCGTTCCCTCGGCGTGGAGCCCTTGAGTACGCTGCTCGCGCGATATAAGAGCACAAACTCTTACATCTCTGCGATAACATTACACATATCACCTATACACACGTGCACGCACACATACTTACACATGAAAGTGGAAGGTTTTTGTTTCTTTCCCTTATCGAACTGAAATAGTTTAGAAAATTATCCTATATGAAATATATATAACAGTTGTTGAGGTATGTATGCTTTGTACACATATATGTTCCGACAACTCATATATGTATGAATAGTTAGCTTAGGTTAGCTCAAATAGATCGCGAATTGCACGTATCAGGCAATAGTTGTCAAATAAAATCGGCTGAGTGCCTTAAGCGCTCGTGTTAGTAGTCCGGTGAAACTGTTAAAACCTTGCTTGGTCAATAGCGTAGTCAGTTCGAGAAAAAAACCTAATAAACATTGCAAGGTAAATAAAAGCTTGTCATAATAATAATAAAACAGATCTTATAATATCCAAAGGATATTAAACTTATCTGTTGATAATTCATATTAGTCAAATCATAACTATTTACTTTAACACTAACTGTGCCCGCAATTTCGCCCAGTACTTTAGCAGTTATGCGTGTTTATACAAACAGATTGACATTTCTAAAAATGATTGAAATGTATTTTATCTACACTTGCAACAATTTTTTTTTCCCAAAACCTTAAAAAAGTCAGACAGATTTACATTCTTATTATATGTATAGACTGAGTGTTGTATACCAGGAATTATGCGTGAGGGTGAATGTCCTATACTTATATTTGTATTAGCAATTACCGTGTATTCAAAAGTATGTCACATCATTAACGAAAAATATTATAATAAAAAAAAATGGACAGTACTCGGTCGGCTAGAAACATAACGGAGTACTTAGATTTGATAGGCAATTTGAAGACGCCTTGGGGACACATACACGGTCATCTATATTGGCGGAGAGATTAAGGTGTGTTATAATTCACATCAAATTTTTTGACTGCTCGGAGTATAGTTGCGCAGAACACAAATTTAAATATATATATTATATAAGATGTTATAAATTATATTTTAAAGTTGAATAACAACGAAACGCGTCGTTTTATAAAAAAATTATAAGATACCTTTTTTGTAGAGCGTTCAATTTTATACAAAAAACTGATTTGAACTAGCCTTTTTGATGAACCATGAAAGAGTTATAAAATACTAAACTCTAAAAAACAAGTTTTCCCATGTTAATGGTACGGGAAATTGAAATTTACAATGCGGTACATCTTACTGTTAATATTAAGGGCTGTAGCTTTCATTTTATTTATTTTTTTGATTTTATTCTTCTTAATTTCCAACAATATATTCGATGTATTTAAGAAAATAACAAATAGTAGTTTCTTTTTAATAAGTCTAATATATATATATATATAATATATATTATATGTGTCCGTGACTCCGTCCACGTGGAACTTAATGTAAACAGTGACTAATAAGACTATCTGAATGTATTAAGTCCATTTACTTACTTTTCTCTCGTACTATGGTGGCAATCAATCTATCACATTATTACTGCCATTGTCGCGTAGTCAATAATATTACAAGCGTTGTGCGATCTCTTCAATATTGCGTCGTGTGAATCAATATTCTAACAAGATGGTGGATCCCTTGTTAGAACCTTCCAGTTTTTGTGGCATCTCAAAATTTCATGCTCCGTGGTATTATTTTCCCTTCACTTCACTTATGCACAATAAACTAACTATATTACGTAAAACACCACCAAATTTACAAAATATAAAGTCAAATAACACAAGATTATGAATAAAATATACAATCTACTTCATGACAGACTAGAATCCCGCCAAAAACTCAAATGTATCTTTCATTTTATCCTTCTTTCTGTTTCAAGATGGCGCCACTTTGATTATAGGAATTTTACATATTGTAATGAAATAGGTACGCTACGCCGCGACAGCCACTTTCACTTCCATGGGCCATGTCCAAGTTCCAAGTGGGTCGAACGGACCGTGTGTCATCCATCGGGCAGGTTTTACATTTACAGTACGCATAATAAACTGCTTTTCGTTTATCTAAATCGCTCGTTAACAACATCCGCTCGCGTGATTCACTTGAGAATATTAAACAATTATCTTTCTTAAAAATGATTAGGAACGTCTAACTGTTAAAATCGTTACAAGGGGGCCGGGCGGACGTTGCCTTAATAATAAAAAAATCTAAAATTCAACCGCAGCGCCACCTACCGGTTCCAATTCTGAATCTAAACCATTCTCGGATCGACTGGAACACGCATACAAAATTTCAACTAAATCGGTCCAACAGTTTAGGAGGAGTTCAGTAACATACACACGTACAGAAGAAATTGATATATAAATCTACCTTTAAACGAGCAATTCTTGTATATTTTTATATTTATATATTTTCATGATCTCGGAAACAGCGTCATCTATTTCCGTGAAATTTAGTATGTAGGTAGTTTCGGGGACGATAAATCGATCTAGCTAGATTTTATTAATAGAAAACTTTTTTTACTAAGATTTCAATCAAAAATGTTTTTTTAAAGAACCGAGCTAAGCTCGGTCACCCAGGTACTATTATCTATACATGTAATAATAATGTAAATCGAACTTGTCTATACTTCACTACACATTAAATTTCAAAGTCCTCTGCGATGTCTGTCTATCTGTTTGTTTGTGATAAACTCAAAAAGTACAGAATGGGTTTTTTTTTCTCGAAATGACTACGCTATTGCTCTAGCAAGGTCTTAACAGCTTCAACGGACTACTAAGGCGAACGCTTAGGACACTCAGCCGATTTCATTTGACAACTAGCCGAGGGGTGCACGGCACACCTCGGCTTGGGCTGACGTGCAATTCGCGACATATCTGACCTGATCTAAGCTATTCATACATATATGAGTTGTTGGAACATATATGTGTACCAAGCATACATACCCCAATAACTCATATATATATATTTCGTATCGGACAATTTTCTAAACTATTTCAGTTCGGTACAGAATGGATTGTCATGCGATTTTTACCAGTAGATAAAGTAATTCATGGGGAAGCTTTAGGTTAATGATTTGTTGAGGTTTTTTTTATTATTATTAGGACAGGATAACGTTTGTTAAGTCCGCTTGTTTTAGATATCTATAAAAAAATTTAGTAGGTGTCTAGGAATAAATAATTTAATACATTTCAATCGTTTTTAGAAATGTCTGTTTATTTGGACACGTATCACTGCTAAAATACAACGTCCATGATAAAAACCTCTTAAAGAAAATCATAAATCATATCTTAGCGTAACATTTAATTTTTGTTTCATTAAAATCGGTTCACTCTATCAAAAGTTATTGTAATTTTAATGACGACGCGACTTAAGTACGAGAGAAAAGTAGATACGTAAATGGACTTAATACATTCAGATTATTTTATTAATCACTGTTCTGTACATCAGATTCTACGCGAACGAAGTCGCGGGCACAGCTAGTATAATATATAATACTTTAGCGTGTCTTTAAGAGATGTCGTGATATGCAGAATTCGTTCCGCTCGACTTGAGACAATGACACTCGAATAGCATGCAAAGCTATTCTAAAAATTGTTTTCACTTGCAATTTCATCGCTTTCTATTTTCATTTTATTCTTTATATTATTATTTCGTGTGCACTTTTCCTTCTTAACACTTATGGATGCAAAAGTGATTTTAATATTCTTTACAATACAGTAATACTTCCACCTTTATGTTGTGAGTGACGTTGTGAGTTTGTGACGTTGTAGGGGGTAATCTCAGGAACTACTGGTCCGAGTCTAAAAATTATTTTACTAATTATATAGCTCATTTGTCGGGGATGGTTGTAGGCTATATATCATCACGCTAAGATCAAAAGGAGCGGAGCACTAATGAAGAATGTTTCAAAATTGAGGTTAGCATTAGCCCTAAATAACTATTTCACGCGAACGAAGTCGTGGGGAGAGTCGTTAATAAACTCTCAAAACTTATAGACGTCATTTTATTTGTATACGAGAAGGTGGTATAAACGAGATTTGGACATTAATAACATCAATTATACATTACAGACAGTGGCGGATTTACAGTTTTGGCCACCCGCCCTAGGCTATGTAGTTAGTACCATCCACCTTTTCTCAGCACCCATTATATTGAGTACATAATGAATTTACTTTTTTGCCAAGTGCAGTGCGGCACACCACAATGTGTACGAGCCTTTAGAAAATCGATGAACTTTAAGTTATTTCTTGTTATCAACATTTCCCGCACACCTTATTAGGCCTCTCTCGGCAGCGGCTCGAGCCTAGGTTCCATCTCTCGGTAGGGAGCCCTTGAGTGCGTTGCTTGCGCGATACGGTGACACACAAATATACATCACTGCTACAACACTACACGATCACCCCCACACACATGCACGCCTACACGCTTACACATGAAAGTGGAAGGGTTTACTTTTTTCCCCTTATCGAACTGAAAAACTCTCAATTTTCCGATAATAAATAAAGCAAAAGCTTTTAGAGGTTAAATAACACTTTGTGAGTCTTAACAGTAAATTCATATAATTATTAAATTCATTTAAGTATATTAAAGAAACAATGTATAATTCAATTTTTTATTTTAACTATCATATAAACATAAAAATGACCTTATTGGTTAAATGAAAAATATTAAATTACCATAAAATGATTATAAATTAACTTCTACGTTGAATTTTAGAATTCACAACATTTTTCAAAAGAAGTAAAATTATCAAAACTTTATTAACATATTTCATTTCATATTTCATTTATGTATTTCAATACAATATGTTATTTAATATAAATATCCTATACCGTATCAAGTAATGACATTTTCACGGTCGCCATCTTTATTGAGAATCCCGCCAATTTTGTCAACGTTCACGTCGACCCACCTCCCTCCAGACATGGGGCGTCGTGAGCTTCGCGTGAGCGTATGTTATGACGTCATCAATGACGTTTTCGCTACGACCGCAATGCTCGCGGTTGTCTAGTGGAACGGCGAAAAGGGCGTTGTGAGCGTTGTCAACGTCTAATGGAACGCACCCATAGTGTAAGATCCTGCGTACATGTAATATTCATATTTTGCAGCTCATCATACGTTTGATTCATTAAAAGACTTTATAAAATATATATAATTATTTCTCCGACTGCCAATAGATATGAAAACCACACTAACGTTAATAATTTCAATAAACAACTTCTGAAATTTAAATATTGTTATTCACACTATAATTAATATGAGAATTCAAAAGAGAACTAATTTATTTCATTGTTTTAAGTTTTCACTTCCATCGGAGGTTCTTACGACTGCCACGACTTTTTGATGTGAAAACTCTATAGACCCGTAAACCTGTTGGCGTGGCGAAATACTACTACTTACGAAATACTCTAAAACATTTGCAACCGTATCTGTATAAACATAAGATTTAATTTTTTTTTTCGGCCACTCAATCTACTAGTGATACGCGCCACGCGCCGATGACATAGCGTTCTTTGATAAATGCCGCCAAACACACCGTGCCTGCGCCTAGAATATTCATATTTGTATTTAATAAAAATGCATATTTATGTAATAAAATAAACAAACAGTCATTATTTTATGGAACTAATTTGTAATGCTTTGTCTTTTCATTATGTAATTCCTGTCATAATGTTCTTTCAAGCTTATAACGTATACAAAACAATTTAGATGTTTCACACCTGCCAGGCGTCACGTGACGGCTCATTTTTTTAACTATACGACGAAGAAGTCACTAGTAACAGCTAATATTGAATAAAAAGTATATAAATACCTTGCATATAATCCAAATTGAGAACAACTGGGCCTGCGGTCACTGAGTTGAGGTTAACAATTATATGGAAAACTAACAGAACGAATGTAAAATTTATGCACATTACTCGAAAGTTCTCGATCAGTTTGTTCATTAAACACTTTTTACTAATATGATTTAGTTCACTTGTTTGTTTGTAATTCCCACTGAAGTTATTATTCGCTGACGGATGGCTGTAAGGCCAGGTGATCAAGGGCGGACCCATTTTGCGCGTTCGTTTGTTTGTCACTATGATTGTTGCATTTTCACGGATCGTTTCTTTGAATCTCTGTAACAAAGAAAATATAATGTTATTTTTATATAAAAATACTTTTATTGTAAAAAAAATAAGCTATTATTTTATTTATTTTTCATGTTAGAGAAGCAAAAATGATAAAAACGGCTGTTCTCGAGTTTTGTCGATTTTCTTGAATAATGACGTCAGCATTCCAGAGATTTCCACCCTCTGTTTTTCTCGAAACATATATAAGCGTACCACAGCGCGTCTAAATTAAGTTCTATTGTATACATTGGAGCTAATACACATATCTACAGAAGGAATTTGAAATTTTCAAGTAAACTGCGACCACAGTGTAATCGTGTGGCAGTGAGTCTATTTAATATTTGTTTGTGCAAGTGAGATTTTTTTTTTCTTCAACGCACTTTTAGTTTACTAACTGTAGTAAAATATGGACATAATATATACTACATATATTATATAGGTTATATAGGTTGTTGGTCAAACTAAAAGAGTGTTTCATTGATCACCATGTCCGTTGGTACATCTAAGTATCTAACCCGATTAGGCCTCCCACGGCAGCGGCTCAAGCCTAGGTTCGATCCCTCGGTAGGGAGCCCTTGAGTGCCTTGCTGGCGCGATATGGTGATACACAAATATACATCACTGCTACCACACTACACGATCACCCCCGCACACGTGCACACCTACACGCTACACATTAAAGTGGAAGGGTTTACTTTTTTTTCCTTTATCGAACTGAAAAAACTCCAAGTTTTCCAATAACAAATATATGGAGGATTGTTGAGGCGTGTACGCTTGGTACACATATACGTTTCAACAACTCATACATATATGAATAGTTAGCTAGGTTAGCTAAGATAGGTCGCGATTTTGCATGCAACAGGCAACAGCCAAGCCGAGGTGTGCCGTGCACCTTTGAGCTGGTTGGCAATATAAAATCGGCTGAGTGCCTTAAGCGCACGCCTTAGTAGTCCGGTGAAGCTATTAATACCTTGTTAGATCAATAGCGTAATCAAATCGAGAAAGAAAAAAAATCTAAGTATCTATATATACACATAATAAGTATGTAAGACAAAAGTGTCTGTACTTATTAGAATTTTGTAAAAAAAAATGTTGCAAATATCTTAATATTATAATGAGGTCATGTTTATGAGTTTGTGACGTTGTAGGAGGTAATCACAGAAACTACTAGTCCGATTAAAAAAATTCTTTCAGTGTTATACATCTCATTTATTGGGTATGGTTATAGGCTATATATCATCAAGCTAAGACCAATAGGAGCGGAACATTGATGAAGAATGTTTCAATGTTTTCCTCTTAAGAGCTTCCGCTGCGTCTTAGAATTAGCCCAAAGTAACTATCCTACGTGGACGAAGTCACGGACAATAACTAGTATAACGTAATTCTAACGCTGGTGAAATAGATGACACAAACCAGCCTCTATAGAATCTCGTCTAGCATTCGCTAAATGATAATCTAAATAGCTCAAAACAGGAAGCAAGCTCGTAGTACAGTTACATAGCCCTGCGACTCCATAACCAGTACTTCTTGTTCTAGCCCTTGTATATATCAACTGCTTATAGTAACCCGTTAATCCTAATAATATTATTCTCGACTGTTTCGTTCGCCTGTTGAGGTCTTAGCTAGCTGATACCAGCGGATTCGTCTACAATACCTCTCCCGTATCTGTCTATCTGTTCACGATAAACTCAAAATTATTGAACGCAACATCATTCAGTTTTCAAAAGTAGGCAAAGTGATTCACTAGGAAGGTTTAGGTATATGCCTAGTCTTGCCATAAATACTGGAAAGAGAGAAAAAAATTTCTTGCAAATAACATTTTTTTACTTTTAAAGTGCGTTAGTTTAATACATAAATATAAAACAATTTAAAATATAAAAAGCTTATTCGACGTGGTCTCCATTGGCTACAATAGAGTCCTTTAAACGTTGAGGCCAGTTATCAATAGAAGCACGCACTCTTTCCATGAGAAAATTCTTCACTGCCAATCGTTCGGATTATTCTAGGAACTCCAAATTATCATGGCGTTTAGAGCAAGCCGTACGCTCTAAAACTGACTAGGCAGATAAATCATAATCCAGTGGATTAAGATCGGGACTAGACGACGGCCATTCTTCAGCTCTGATGAAGTCCGAAATGTTCTTTTCCAACCAAGTCTCCGTAGACCAAGCTTTATAAACGGTGCCGAGTCTTGCTAAAAGGACGATTCTTGATTATTGACCATGGTGTTGTTAAGGGGCTTCACTACCTTCTCAAGAATGGTATCTTGATACGCTTGTGCCGATGTTTTGATACCTTTCTTACAAAAGTATGGTTCAGTCACTCCTTCATAGCTGATACACCAGCAAATCACCATTAAAGTGGGATAGTGCCCGCATTGCACTCTGTCGACTAATTGGGAAGCTTCTTTAGAGCTTTGAGTATAAATACGCTCATTTTGTTTGTTAAAATGTTGTTCAGTTGTAAAAAATTTTTCATTCGTAAACAATATTTTTTGTGACCTCTCTTTGCGTACCACTTCAATTGTTTTGATTTTACCAACCTATTCTTTTTTAAACTATCAGTTAAAAAATGACGAGTGCGTCTCTTACAGGCTGCAAGTCCTAAGTCATCTTTTAAAATACGCGACATGGTTCTAGGTGCTATCTTTATCCCCCGAGATAAAATCTTTTGCTTTCAGACAGGATTTCTTCAAATTCTTTCCTTTACTGCTTTGACCCCCTTTTTCGTACGAAACTACGTGGACGGCCAGATCTTTTTCTGTCACAAACAGAGGAGGTCTCATTGTATCTATTAATAGCCCGGTAAACAAACATTCGACTAATACCAAGTGAATGGAGTTTTAAATAAGTATGTGAGTTTTGTGTAATGCAATCACGGTGGTTCGGTCCTCTATATCGACCCACTCCATTTGAATATTACAAAATATTGTACTATGTATTGGTGCCAAAATGAGAAAACTTCATGAATAATCTATACTAATATTATAAAGCTGAAGAGTTTGTTTGTTTGTTTGGTTGAACGCGCTAATCTCAAGAACTACCGGTCCGATTTGAAAGTTTCTTTTAGTGTTACATAGCTCATTTATCGAGGATGGCTATAAGCTACATATCATCACGTTAAAACTAATAGGAGCGGAGCACTAATGAAAAAAGTCTCAAAATCGGGCTATTTTTAGAACATCCGCTACGTGTCAGTGTCAGTATATATGCGTTGCCATGGTAACATGATAACATTCTATCGGAGATATTATTAGGGTCTATTTTGTGTTCCTGTTGAAAAGTTTATTCTACGTTATTTTTAATTCCAATAGTTGATTATATGTAGTACGTTGCTATCGCAAACATTTTTAAAGTCTATTTTGTGCTGCTATTCTAAAAGGTTAGTAGTAATAATATTCGTCCATCAAGACAGGCGAAGGAATAATTCCATACTGCCAATTCTGAAGTTGTTAATATAGGTAGTTATTATGTATTCTCTACCCAGTTTTCTTCTGTCTAAGTTATTAATCTTCAATATAATATTTCGTAAATTTTTATCTTCTTAATTTTCAGGATCCCAGAATACATGCTCCGTGGTATTATTTTTCATTCATTTCACTTATGCACAATAAACAAACCATATTACATAAAACGCCACCAATTAAACACAATATAGAGTCAAATAACACAAGATTATGAATAAAATATAAAATCCCCTACATGACAGACTGAAATCCCGCCAAAAACACCTCAAAAAGTTTATTCTATGTTAGTTTTGTTCCCAGTGTTTACGCTTATTTTTTCATATCATAGGAGGCAAACGAGTAAGTGGGTTACCTGATGTTAAGTGATCACCGACATGGACTGCATAGACGCTAACGACACCGGGGGAGTTGCAACTGCGTTGCCAGCCTGTGATTGAAGGAACGGATGGGAGGAAGGGGAATGTGAGGGTAGAAGTGGGAGGGGAGGTATATTTTACTCACAGATCCACTGATCGAACGAAACGCAACAATGCAAGCAATGTTACTTCACGTCGGTGTTTCTGTACTACCCCGGCCAAGCCGACCCATTTCTACTCACCGTGGCTCTATCACCTACCATATTTGTTAATTTCTTTACCATTAGATTGCGACCACCATGTGAAATAACTGCTACCATAATGGCAATGTCCATATACACCGTCTCCTGTGGCTATTATACCGACGTGACTAACAACGCAATTAGTAGGTGCTTACTTCGGGCAAAAATGGCAATAAAAATACTTCATACTTCATAAAAAATCCGTCCTAAAGTAACCAATAGTTAAGTTTAAAAAAATAGTAATAAACAAAAAATCCAAATATTTGCTCACAGATGCAATGATTTTTGACATATATAATAAAAAAAGGTGAGGACCAAGAGCCTGTAGAGTAGGAAGATCGGTTCAACCGTTTTGGAGATGAGCCGGTAGAATCATTTTAGAAATTGCTTTTTGATGTGAAACAGCTATAGGCGTAAGGGTAAGTCTGATTTTAGCGTGGCGACGTGGCGATGCAAAGCACTCACTTTGCACTATTAATGAAATACTCAAAAACATTTGCAATCCTATCTGTATAAACATAACACTCAAATTGTTTTGTCAGCCACTAATTATACTAGTGTTACGGGGTTCGCGGCTACGACCTAGCGCCCTTTAATAATTGCCGCCAAAAACACCGCGTCTGCGGCTAGTTGAACTTTTGTGTTTAATAAAATTGAATATTTATGTAATAAAATAAACAAACATTCATTATTTTATGGAACTAATTTGTAATGCTTTATCTTTTATTATGCCATAGTTGATTACTGTCTTAATCTCTTCCTTTATGCATATAACTTATACAAAAGAATTTCGATGTTTCACATTTGCCAGGCTTTTGACGGCTCATTTTTTTCCTTATAGATCTCGTAATATTTTTATCGTTTTATATTTTATAGAATTAACGTGTTACCCTAATCGGCTGAGTGCCTTAAGCGCTCGCTTTAGTAGTTCGGTGAATCTGTGGTGGGTCGGGTCAATAGCGTAATCAGTTCGAAAAAGAAAAACATGTTACCCTCTTGGACTTGATCGTCACTGAATAAGAAGTGCAATGGAAATTAAACTCTAAAAACTTACAAACACGCAATGTTTTGTTTTAACGCAAATATAAATTAAAACAAAACGGATAATCGATAAGCTATCTTTTACTTTTGTGCCACAAGGGGAAGTATTTCACGGTGTGTCATTGTGCCTAAAAACAAATGAGATAATATAGAATAGACATATTATTGCTAAATAACTTAAGCCTGATACGTTAGATAATGGTAAAAATATTAACGGGTTATAATATTGAGATATCTTTTCACAAATTCTCCTTTAATTCATGGCATAAAATAAAAACAAATGATTGTAACTAAAAAATGGGGTAATTAATTAGGTAAATTAGACGAGAACTTGTATTTTCAACACTCTATCCGTCACAGTGTTTACCCGCGCCATTGTTCGTCACACAAAAAGGGTGATGATCAGAATTTCAAAGCCATCCCTTGAGAAAAAATAGTTAAAATAAAAAAGTGAGTGTGTACTTATTTACACGCGTTAGAAGTTATTCTTCTTTGGCGTAACAAAATAAATATCTTTTCAAAAAAATTATCTTTCGCTTTATTCTACGTTTGTAGAAAAAACGATACTAACAATAGAAAAAAGGTATTTAATACATTTAAAGTTTTAATACAAAGAAATATAAACAACAAATACAAAGAAACAAAATGTTGACTATAGCTAACTTCAGGGTGTCAGTTTTCGTGACGGAGCGCGTGCGCATCTTAAAATTTACTTTCATCATTTTTCCCTGACGCGCCATAAAAAGTATAACTCATAAAGTTTTTTTTTTTCGAACTGACTAAGCCATTGACCTAACCAGGTCTTAACAGCTTCACCGGACTACCCTTAATAACGTAATAGAGATAATCATATCTATATATTAACACAAGAGAAGGAAGATCTCTGTATCCTTTATTATATGGTTCATTAATAACATCGTCAGCCTAAGAGACCCACTGAAGGACCATAGGCTTTGTCCCGAAGGGAGGTATGGAGATAATCACGACACCAGCACACGACGTATTGGCTATTCCAAACTGAGAAAACCACAATTCTGTTTCCCCACATATGGTTATACTACAAAAACATTTTTCAGGATCATGTTTCCTTACGATGTTTTCCTTCACCGTCAGTCGATATTGTTACCAATTTAAATTAATAAATGTACGCGAATTCCCAGAATTTCGTTAGCACATGCCGGGATGCGAACCTGCAGACATCGAAATGATATTCCACTAGTCAAACGACTAGACCACCGCGACTTTTTCTTATTGCATAGTTATTACTAGCTGGACCAGCGGACGTTGTGCCGCCCTGATAATAAAACAAAAATAGTGAGCCGTCGCGGGACGTCTGGCAGATGTGAAACATCGAAATTATTTTGTACAGATAATATGCATAAAAGGATAATTTACGACAAGAAATAAATATAGCATCGTCAAAAATAAAATATTAAAACTTTATTCAAGAAAAAGAGTTCTTTTTACTCAATAAACGTTTATAATAAATAGGTTTTTACTATGAAATTGCCGTTCTGCAGTACTGGCTATTTCAAATCAAAATAATTGTTGTTTGGCTAAGAATTCTAATTTCAAATTAATTTTATTTTAAAAACATGGAATTCTTTTTCCAAAAGTAGTCATTTGTTTATTGATTAGTGTTACATTTTCATCGTATTTCAATCTTTTTGTCATCATGGATACGTTAAAAATTCGAGTAATTATGGAATATGAGTACCGTCGTGGCAGCAACACGGCACAAGCGGCACGCAACATCAACGACATTCACGGAGCTAACACTACAAACCAACGCACCACCTGTTATTGGATTGCTCGCTTCGACGTTAGCGTCAAAACAATATTGGTCCATTTGCGTCAAATTGGCAAGGTAAAAAAGCTTGACAAATCAGTGCCACGCGAACTCAATAATCGCCAGCGCAAAGTATGCGTTGAGACGTGCCTTGCACTGCTCAACAGACACACAAATGAAAGAATTTTGAACCGCATTGTTACCCGCGGTGAAAAATGGATTCTGTTTGATAACCGCAAACGCTCAGCAAGTTGGTTGGATCCTAGTTCAGCACCTAAACAATGCCCTAAACGAAAACTTACCCCTAGAAAAGTGATGGTCACTGTTTGGTGGTCTACCGCCGGTGTGATTCATCACAGCTTCTTACCAAACGGGGTGAGCATTTCTACAGATGTGTACTGTGAAAAATTGAACACAATGGTGAAGAAGCTGGCACATCTCCAATCAGCAATCGCTCGTCACCGCTGCTCCTTCACGACAACACGCGACCTCATACTGCACAGCAGACGGTCTCCAAGTTGCAAGAACTGGAGTTGGAAGTTCTCCTTCATCCACCCTACTCACCAGACCTTGCGCCTACAGACTACTACTTTTTCCAGAATTTGGATAACAATTTAAAAAAAATTTAATACCCGAGAGGCAGTACAACATGCCTTTGAAGAATTTGTTGCCTCCCGTCCAGCTGATTTCTCTAAGAAGGGTATCAATAAACTGCCACTGCATTGGCAAAGAAGCATTGATTGCATGGGTGATTACTTTGATTAATACAAATAAAAAATACATGACAAAAAAGTGGATTTTTTTCATACAAAACGGCAATTTCATATGTAAAGACCTAATATTAATTGAATATAAATACGAGCTCAGCGCTGCAAGAGAGATTACGCACAGTTACTTACGTATGGCATCGCGTCGCCACGTCTCACACAGTCGCCTCGCCAACAATCAGGTTTACCCGCGCCTATAGATGTTTCACATCCAAAACCCTTGACAAACCATATACATAAACGTTCCTAATTCCTAATTCGTAATTCCTAATCATTTTATCTACTGCTGAAAACCGCATGAAAATCCGATCAGTAGTTTTTCTGTTTATCGCGAACAAACAGACAGACGTGGCGGAGGACTTTGTTTTAGTTGTAATTTTTTTTTTCAATTAGATCAATAAACAATCACTACTATACGAAAATTAATATCGATACAATACTTTCCCATCTCTAGTTCACTCAGAATGCGTATTTTTTTATTGTAGTAATGGACATATGAACAATTAATATTGTAATGTGTTTAGTGGGCTAAACAAACGTATAGAACAATTTACATATCTCATGCGTACTCTACGCGAGTTTTGTGTAACGTGGAACAAAATTAAATTTGCGTTCGTCTCAATAGAAAATGTTTCACGTCCGCGAGTGTTAAATAGTTAGACAAACGAATTAATTAATTTGTCTACACGGAATGTGTGTCAGGCGTTCGTCGCACCGTTATGAAGCCCGTACAAAAAGGTTAGAACTGTGTGAAAGTCGGTTTGGGCCGTGGGCGACCGGTCCCAACTAGTCCTCGGACGCGAATTGCTTTAGACTCAAATGTGAAAATTAAAACATGGAAAAAATTGAGACGTTCGCAAGGACTGCCGACAGAAGTGAAAACTCAATACAATAATTGTGTTCTGTTTTGAATTTTTTAATTAACTATAGTGTTGAAATATTCAAATTCCATCTATACTTCTATACTAATATTATAAAGAGGATTAAAGTTTGTGACGTTGTAAGGGGTAATCTCAGGAACTACTGGTCCAATTTGAAAATTCTTTCAGTGAATTGAATCCGCCAAGCCCGCTACTATATGATAGACTGCATAATCTTAATACGGAATATCAATGTTAGATGTACACAGGCTCATATACACATCGTCATTAGACCCGATTAGGCCTCCCACGGCAGCGGCTCAAGCCTAGGTTCGATCCCTCGGTAGGGAGCCCTTGAGTGCGTTGCTTGCGCGATACGGTGACACACCCATACATCACTGCTACAACACTACACGATCACCTCCACACACGTGCACGCCTACACGCTACACATTTTGGTGGAAGGGTTATTTTTGATAAAAAATTTTTTCCCTTATCGAACTGAAAAACTCTCAATTTTTCCGACAAAAATATATGGAGGAGTTGTTGAGGCGGATATGCTTGGTACACATATACGTTTCAACAACTCAAACATATATGAATAGTTAGGTTAGCTAAGATAGGTCGCGATTTTGCATGCAACGGGCAACAGCCAAGCCGAGGTGTGCCGTGCACCCTTGAGCTGGTTGCCAATATAAAATCGGCTGAGTGCCTTAAGCGCTCGCCTTAGTAGTCCGGTGAAGCTGTTAAGACCTTGCTAGGTCAATAGCGTAGTCAGTTCGAGAAAAAAAAAATCGTCACTAGTATGACGTCAGTGGCGCGAGTGCAAAACGATAGGTAATGCTTACTAGCATGTCATGACGCGAGATTATAAATGTATCTCCTGCTAAAAATATCGCTCAACGCGCCTAAATAAGTTTTCACTTCAAAAATTCTGCTAATTCATTTAGGTTTCTGGTAATCACCTTAAGAAAGCTGTGACATTGAATAAAGCGAAACACAAATAGCTTGAGACATCGTTTTTTTATATATCATAGTAGGCAAACGAACATGTGGGTCACTTGACGGTAAGTGATCACCACGGTCCATACACTAACAACACCAGGGGAATCGCAAGTGCCACCTTGTGTTTGGGAGGAAGGGGAGAGGGTTGGGGAGGGAAAGTGTTCCTCCGACGCTCTCACTCACCAAACGAAACGCAACAATGCAAGCAATGTTAATTCACGTCGATGTTTCTGAGAGTCGGGCGGTACTGCACCGGGCGATTCACCCATTTATGCTGAAGCCAGTAATAGCCTGTAATGTTAGTCTATGTTAATGTTAATTAAACCTATTTACCAACATATCTCACTTTACATCGCTCTTTTGAAAAAGATTTTAATAATTTGTAATCAATTGCGTGGGAATAATATAAGTCATTATTACATTCTGTAGTCATTTCCATCTTAACCAATATTTACGAAATAACAAAACTTGAGGTGCCAAACAATTCACGTCTAAACATAAGCGGTCTCCACTTACTATGATTTTGTTTTCAAACTGGTACGCTTGGCAAAAAAAAAAACATAAAACAAAACACACTATGTATCACAAATGCAACATTGAAAGAAAGTTAGTTACTTGAACAGTTAACCTATTAAATTTAAAAGCGACTTTAAAATACATTGTAAGTGAACATGGAAATACAATTAATGAGTACATGTCGTTTATTAATAGAGTTATCCATGGTTTTCTTATAAAGACAGAAGATTACGTTAAGACAGTTTTTTTTTAACTTTTTTTTTTGGCAATCAATCTTTCCGATTATTACTGCCATTATCACGTAGTCAATAATATCACAAGCTTCGTGTGATCATTCCAATATTAAGCAACGTGTGAATCCATATTCTAACAAGATAGTGGATCCCTTGCTAGAACCTTCCAGGGAGTTTTTGTGGCATCTCAGAATTTCATGCTCCGTGTTATTATTTTCCATTCACTTCACTTATGCATAATAAACTAACTATATTACGTAAAACACCACCAAATTTACACAATATATAGTCAAATAACACAAGATTATGAATAAAATATAAAATCCACTACATGACAGACTAAAATCCCGCCAAAAACTCCGTAAAGACAGTTACTTGTCGCGCTGAATAAAAAACAGGGTGTATCATAAAGACACACGATAGAAGTGAAACTTTTTTATTACAGGAAAATATTTTATTTGAAAAAAAATGTGAACCGCTACGGTATGTCTGGCAGATGTGAAGCGTCAAAATTGTTCTAATCGAACAAATCTCAAATAATACTATAGGTATGCGAGCTCAGTGCGGCAAGAGAGATTGCGCACACTGCACAGTCGCTTGCGCATGGCATCGCGTCGCCACGTCTCACACGTTCGCCACGCCAACAATAAGGCTTACTCGCGCCTATAGATGCTTGTCATCAAAAATACAACAAAATGCCAACGATTCACGGTGTTCCCAGGTGATCATCTATCCAAGTATTGACCACGCCACGTTGGTTAACTTCGGTAATCAGACGAGAACCGGTGTTTTCAACACTCTACCCGACACAGTGTTTAAGCCCACTACTTTGCGTCGCACAAAAAGGTTGCCGATCAGAATTTTAAAGCCCTCCCTTAAAATTATTACTCGAAAAGTGTATTGCTTTATTTTATTAAAGATTTATCTAAAAGTGTCGATGGCAAACATTGACATATAAAAACCCAAAACGAAGAGTATCGAATAAAAGGAGCGGTCAAAACCGGCTACGAAAACTCCCCAATATACATACGTAGTTATAGTTATGCGATAAACTTATGATTTTGAAAATTGTTGTTTTTACAAGGACGCAAGCGACGCGTGATTTTGAAATGACTGCATAATCCAAAATTATGAACTCATTTTTGTATGCCGGTTGTGGGACGTATACATCTTGGGTTTTGTATATCAATGCATATAGGCTACAAATATATAGGAATAGTTGTAGATGTGTAGGTGGATTATCAACCCGATGTCCTCAGATTCAAACCCCGGGATGTACCGACAATTATTTTGGAATTCGCGTACATTTACTAATCTCAATTGGTAACAGTATCGGCTGACGGTGAAGGAAAACATCATGAGGAAACCGGAACCTGAGAAATTTAGAACTACTTGGAGAACATTAAATGTTGATTTCTCAGTTTAAAATCACCAATACATCGGTCGTACGTTGGAATGGTGATTACGCCCATACTTATCTTCGGGAAGAGGCTGATGATGTTGATGCTATTAGGATTGTGATAACAGTGGTAAATATATATGCCATCATATATGGATTGGCATTACTCTGACTAATCAGAAATCAATGTAAGGAACGGGTGAGGGTCTAGCTTCGCAAAGAAGTAGTCGGTGTTGGTTTGGCACAGCCCCTGGTCAAAGTACACACACACCGTGCTACCCTCAGGCTTACACGTACTTCGAATGGGTATTAGAGTCAGTGAAGTTATTGTTTTTTTTTATAGGGGGCGTACACAATTAAGTAATGTATAAGCAAACAAAATGTATACGTGTGTAGAAAATATAGAGAGGGCGATTGCGCCCGCGTTAGATTAAGTGAAATTAGTTATTAAGTTAAAAAGTTAAATATATAGACGACATTTTGTTTGTATACTCCCAGCAGGTGGTATTAACGAGATTTGGACATTAATAAAATCAGTTATACATTACAGGATCAAAGAATTAGGATCTACAACATTACTTCCTAAAGTGGTTCAAACGGACTTCCAGGGATCCACGGGAAATACGACGGGTGTTTACGTTAGCGTGACAGAACAATAGGGGTTCACAATTCGTAAGCGGGGGTTCACAAAAATGTATCTGCTTTGGATAGTCAAGAACTGGAATATTGACTTGACGTTCAGAGGGAAGAGATATGACTTCTGGTGTGTGTGCTTGAATTTTGCACGAACTTGTTTAATATTTACCTACAATGATTTAAATGAACGCAAATTTCCCTAGTTAGATCTAATCTTCACATTCTTTGTCGAATTTTGGGAATATCGTAGAAATGTAACTGCAGGGGTCCACCGGAACCAGTTAAATTTTGAAAGTGGTCTATGCGAAAAAGAATTTCGGAGCCTCTGATTTAAATTGATAAAAATACAATGATAACTGTTGAGTAAGTTTGAAAAGATCTTGTTATTTAAAAGCTATTTCGGTGTGTACTATATAAGGAAGGTTAATGTATGGTGCCATAATTAAAATAAAAATTTGAGACGTCACGGTACACCTGGCAGATGTGAAACATTGAAATTGTTTTGTATAAGTTATAAGCATAAAAGAACAGATTGCGACAGGAATCAGGTATAGCCTAATGAAAAGATAAAGCGTTACAAATTTGTTCCATAAAATAATGACTGTTTAATTATCTATCTATCTAATACCTTTAAACGAGTAATTCTTGTATAATTTTATATTTGTATATATTCAGGATCTCGGAAACGGCGTCATCTATTTTCGTGAAACTTAGTATGTTGGTAGTTTCGGGGCGATAAATCGATCTAGCTAGATTTTATTCATAGAAAATTTTTTAACTGAGTTTTCACGCAATGAAAAATTATAGCTAGAATATAAAGGTAAATTTTGCCGCCGCTGTCAAAACAAAAATAGCTCAGGTGGAAATGGGTTGCTTCGAAAATCCGAGTAACCTCAGTTCAAATCCGAGTATGTATAATTTTTATTTTTTGTAAAAAATCATAATTTTTTAAGACAAACCTAACAATTTACTTAATTAAATAAATGATTTTGTTATTATAATTGTAAGAGAGATATCTTTTTTTAAATATTTTTTATGTGAAAAAATGCTAATTTTGTAAGGCCTACCTAACAGTTTATTTTAATTAAAAAAAAATTATAGAACCGACCTGGGCTCGGTCGCCCAGGTATTCTATTTTATTACATAAATATTCATTTTTATTAAATACAAATAATCAACTACACACAGGCGCTCTGTGTCTGGCGGCACTTATCAAAGGCCGCTATGTCGTCGGCGCGTGTCGCCTAACACTAGTAGAACAAGAGGCCGACAAAACAGTTTGAATCTTATGTTCATACAGATAGTATTGCAAATGTTTTAAGTAACACGTTAATAGTACAAAATTTGTGCTTTGCGTCGCCACGTCGCCACGCCAACAATCACGTATACCCTCCGCCTATAGATGTTTCACATCAAAAAAACACAATTGCAAACGAAGCCGGAGGTGGCAGCTAGTAATATAATAAAACGGTACAGTAATATATACAAAATCGCGAAATCTATGACAGCTTGATTGCAAATCTCTATTTTTTTTGTAATTAGTTGTTAATACTTAATATTCAGTTCTATTTATTTATCACTTCGATCTGAAACATGAACGAATAATTAATTTATAATATCGAGGTATCGGGTTCGATGTCCGACCATTTTAACGATTCATTGATTGTAATGATTGATGACAAGCGGTTTTCAACATTTCACTATCTAATGATTTATTTATTTCAAGTTCGATTTATATTACGTACTAGCTGTGCCCGCGACTTCGTCCACGTGGACCCTTATTTAAAAAACGGTGATCAATAAAGTCATCTGAGTGTAAGTCCATTTACTTATCTACTTTTCTCTCGTACTTATGCCGCGTCTTTATTAAAATTACAATAACTTTGGATAAAGTGATCCGATTTTAATGGTAGATCCACGCTGAAGCTATTATTGGTTTTAGCATGATTGGGTCGGCTCGTCCGGGGTAGTACGACCCTCTCACAGAAAACCGACGTCAAGTAACAGTGCTTGCATTGTTGCGTTTCGTTCGATCAGTGAGAGCGCTAGAGACCCATATCCGCTCCCCTCTCCTCTGATCGTAAAAGAGACTTTGTTTTATAGTATCTTTAGATATGTACATGATATTTGTTAAATTACTAACCTCTGCCCGCGACGTAGAATAATTTTGCAAATAGAACCAGTAGCTCCTGAGATTACCCCCTACAACGTTACAAACTCACAAACTTTTCCTCTTTATAATATTAGTAAAGAGAACGGAAGGCGAATCTAAGCGTCACGGATACAGACACACAGCTAATTTGCATACAATATAGATGTTCGAGTACAAATAATATTTTTCGATGCATATCACGATGCTGCGGTGTCTGAATAACAGAATAATTTCTTTATATTTTCAATCAAAACAATTCGTACACACAACGTTTTGATAATAGTACCCGGGCGACCGAGCCTAGCTCAGTTCGTTAAAAACATTTTTAAATTAAAATAAACTGTTAGTTTCGGCTTATAAACTTTACATTCTTTTACAAAAAAAAAAAAATATTAAAAAATATATCTCTTCTGCTGTCACTCGGATTTGAACTGAGGTTACACGAATTTTCGAAGGAACCGATTTCCATCTGAGCATTTTTGTTTTGACAACGACGGCGAAATTTACCTTCATATTTTAGCTATATTTTATCATCGCCAGAAATCTCAGTTAAAAAAGTTTTCTATGAATAAAATCCAGCTAGATCGATTTATCGTCCCCGAAACTACCTACATACTAAGTATCACGGAAATAGATATCGTCGTTTCCGAGATCCTGAATATGATACCTATTTATTAATACGTGAAGCAAAAAAATTGTACCCCTTTTTAACCTATTTCCCGTCAACGGGTGAACTTGAAATTTGGAATACTTAAAGTTTATATGGCGGAGAAATGCAGAAAGCTATTTATTTTATATAAAATGCATTAGAAGTACATTAAATTAATTAAAATATGCACTACTCACACTATTACTCAAATTTTACACAACATATACACACATGTAAATAAAAAAGACATTTTGACAGCCGTCATTAATTACGAACTTCTAAAAAGGTTGTGAAGGAGGTTGCTATGCTCGACTATATATATTTTTGAATTCTTACGTTCTAATTATCATTCTTCATCCTACATTCAACAATGATATTATAAAATATAACTATTATTGTAATTTTTATTATTTTTATGGTGAACTCACTTCAAATGATGAATTAATAAAAAAATGAGCCAAATAATACTTTGTATAATCAAAATAAGCATTTTGTTCATAAAAGTAATCCATGACTTTGACCTCCACGGTTACAATGTTGCAATTCAACTTCAGGTATCAACAAAAAAAGAATTTATTTTCAAAATTGAATGGTAGTATTAAAAACGTCTTTGTCTTGGGTGCACCATTTGATTGTATTGTGCATCAATTACTTTTCCAAACGATGATACTGGGTACATCACTATTTCTCATAATGAACAGACTACATTTATTTCAATATCACCCAGAAATACAACCCCATGGTATCGTGTAAAATTAATTGAAAATTGTGTCATAGGTTACGATAAATTTTTTTATTTCCGTAAAGTTATGTGCTTAAAATTTGAGAGCACGAGATTTTTGTTTCAAATATATAATTAATTTCAATTTTCATTTACACATAGATTTTTTTAAACGTTTACATAATTAAAGATCATTGCAAATGGCAAATAACTGAGTAGCCATGATGAAAACTTTTGATTATAGAAGTATATCCTTTGGCAAAAGAACCCTGATAAAGTTCAAACTTTAAAATATCAAATAACTATGGTCGAACGTCGACCACTGGGCGCCCACTAGTAAATATAAAATATACAAGAATCGCTCGCTTAAAGGTATTCGATAGATTTTCCTGTAATGCGATTTTTTCAACTTCATTAGACGCGTTGACCGGTTTTTTTTGTCGGGAAATAAATGTATTATATAGCGTCTTGACATGCTCGTAAGTGTGACCGAACGTATTGCGCATGCGTGGCTCGCGTCAGACTAGTCGACGCGTAGTATAGCCGCCTGTGTAAATGTATTATTGATATTTTGTATTGAGTTTGTGCAGCCCGTCATATGTTTAATGAATTTATAAACTGTTCTTGGTCTTGGTCCGCACCATTGTTTTTGCTTGTTCTATGTACGTTAAAAATCGTATCGGTTAGCAACAGTTGGGTTATTTTTATTTATTTATTTATTATTATTTTATGTATAAACATAAAAAAGAAATGTATATAATTAGTGCCTGGAGTACCAATACATGTTACAACCTATTGTAACTAATATAGTCAATATCCATTTACAAATTGTAAAATTTGAATAATTTGAACCATAATTGATTTAAAAAAAGAACACAGTTATTCCTTTATTCTGAGTTGTTATTTCTGTAGGCAGTCTTTATGACTACCTCGCCTTTTTATTTTACCTTTCAGACACTAACTCCTTATCTAAAAATAATCACTTCGATATCATCTATACTATATACTAATGTTATAAAGAGGTCAAGCGTGTGAGTTTGTGACGTTGTGGGAGGTAATCTCAGAAACTACTAGTCCGACTTCAAAAATGCTTTCAGTGTTATATAGCTCACTTATCGAGGAAGGTTATATATATCTTCACGCTAAGACCAATAACAGCGGAGCACCAATGGAGAATATTTTAAAATCGGGTTCTTTCTTCCTCTTGAGATCTTCCACTGCATGTTAGCCCAAAGTAACTATTCCACGCGAACGAAATCGTACGCAGAGGCTAGTTATTTAATAAAATAATAGGATTTTTATAAATATTACCTCTTCAGTGATGTGTTTTCTTGCTGTGGAGTAATGAAGCAAGTAGTATAGTTCTTATGTTATTTCCTCTATACATAAAATATATTTTCTATATAATAAACGATCCAGGCGAAGTCGCGGGTATCAGCTAGTACATAATAATATTCGGTGGATATGAATTCCGTGTGAGAATTAATATATAAGAATAAATAATCCATTTTAGGTCAAAGAACGCCCACTTAGATAACACCATAAGAAACTGTTGCATTCTTTATAACGGGATTATATTGTATCTAGATTAAATCGACGTTTTCTTATAAGATATAATTAAAAAGTTGATCTTTGTTTTTTTTTATTTAATATTTAACTAATACGGTTTAAAATACAGTGTCCGACGATGGCGTTTTTGGTTTTAAAAGTAAGATCTACATGTACGTTTTTGTATGATAGAAAAACAGGATGTATCGTAAAGGCCCACGATAGAAGTGAAAGTTCTGTATTACAAAGAAAAAATATAAAAAAAAAGAGTAAAGGTAGTCTCAGGCGGTCACCCATCCAAATACTGACCGCGTCCGATGTTGCTTAAATGCGGTGATCGGACGAGAACCGGTGTTTTCAACACTCAGCCCGATACAGTGTCTACACCCACCACTATTCGTCACAAAAAAAGGTTGCCGATCATTATTCCAAAGACCTCTTATAATAAGTTGCACTTCAACAATAACTTCCTTTCATGGTTTACACAAATTGTAAGTTGTTAAAATTATCATGATATCATAATTTCATATATATTAAAGATATCAGAAACTACTATTTGTATAGAAACTACACATTCAGAGACGTATTTTCTTGGCGTTGAGAAGTGGGGCAAGTGGTGTGGTGCGCATGAGCAGTAGAGGGGAAATAAACAACATTGTTAAAAAGAAATTTTGTAGGCAGGATATATTTTAACAGTACCTACCTATTAACGCCACGGCAATGTGCTGACCGACAGCTAACGCGCTGTCTTTATTTCGCAAGCCT
>JACEII010000073.1:2251906-2264921 GCA_014332785.1 Antheraea mylitta | reverse complement strand
TCATATTAATAATATTTTATTAACTACACGACAATGGTAGTAATAATGTGAAAGATTGGTTGCTAAAAATATCGTTTAAATAAAATCTTTATTATCAATACGAATCTTATAGATAATTATGCCACGCTATTTTTAAGAGGTTTAATATGATTTAATAAAAATCATTTAAGTAATGTACTCAATAGTAAATAGTATTAAGAAAAGAGCACTCATCTATATTCACTTTCAAAACTAAGAAAAAAGATGTATTATCTCTTGTTCGAAATGGCTCAAGGATTAATGACCTCATTAAAATTGATCTTTATTTAGTCAATGAACAGGATATTGTCGCTTTCCCTGTGTGTAAGGAAAGCTGTTTTGTGTCGTTGACCTCACAGAACCTGCTGTCTTAAGTTTATCTCAATTTTTATTTGCAAACACGATATGTATGTATAGAAAATATTCATATACATTTTTAGGGCTTTTTCGATTATTGTCTTTGCCTTCCTCTTGTTCTTATTAAAAAAACAGTAGAACTTTTTGGCGGAATACTATTTTTTATTCATCATCTTGTGTTATTTCACCCTATATTGTGGTGTTTTGCGTACAGCTTGATTATAGTGTACAAGTACAATGCTTGACAAAATTATTGACCGCTTTTAATTTAGTTGCACAGAGCACATTTTATGTTTTAGTTCCTGGACGACCAAGCCTAGCTCGGTCCTTAAAAAATATTTTTAATTAAAATAAACTGTTAGTTTTGCCTCACAAAATTAGCATTTTAATACCAAAAAAAATAATGAAAAAGATGTTTTGTTTCGCTGTCACTCGGATTCGAACTGGGGTTAGACGGATTTTCGAAACAGCCGATTTCCATATGCGATATTTCTGTTTCGACAGCGGCAGCGAAATTTATCATTATACTAGCTATATCTATTCATTGCGTGATAACTCAGATAAAAAAGTTATTTATTAATGAAATCTAGCTAGATCGATTATATAAATAGAATTATATATATGTAATAATAATGCTAATATAAGTCCCGAGTCGTTACAAAAACTAGAGAGTTTTAACAAGGACATGATTATCTTTTTGAATTCGTCATGAGACAATTTTTAATAATCTTCTATACTATATGAAGCTCAAGAGTTTGTTCCCTTGAACGCGATAATGTTAAGAAGTATTTGCCCGATTTAAAAAAACCATTCATTGTATATACCTCATTTATCCAGGAAGGCTATATAAATGGGTAATTTGAAAAACAAATCTATTAAAGGTTTGTAATAAATATTCATTAAAATTATGTAAACTAAAAATAGTTATAATTTTTCCTTGGAAATTTTAAGAGTTCTATAGAAAGATAGTAAGAATTAAAAAAAAATACATGGTGTCGCTTTTAGAAGGCAGAGTACGCGCTATCGTAAAAATCCGCGCTCATTTTCCCCAAATGCGCCATAAAAAGCATAACTTCATAAATATATATATTAATGTATATATAATATTTCATGGATTATTTTAACACACATATAACCTATATAAGAGTCTTGGGCAGGATCTTAATCTGTCATATAGTGGATTTGTATAGGTGGTAGAGCCACGTTGAAACTAGTACTGGGTTCAACATAAATGGGTCGGCTCGTCCGAGGTAGTACTATCCTCTCACAGAAAACCGGCTTGAAGTAACAGTGCTTGCATTATTGCATTTCGTTCGGTCAGTGAGAACACGGGAAACTTAGCTCCCTTTCCCTCCCCTCCTCTTCCCCTCCTCCTGCCCCATACACAGGTTGGCAATGCATATGCGACTCCCCTGGTGTTGTTAGTGTCTATGGACGTTAGTGATCACTTCAACATCAAGTGATCCACCTATTCGTTTGCTTCCATTGATATAAATAAAAATAGCTCAGTTATTGTGCAGAAGTGAAGTGGATGGGAAATAATACCACGGAGCACAAATTCTGAGATGCCACATAAACTCAATGGAAAGTTATAACAAGAGATGGCCTTTTTTTCGAGCAAACTACGCTATTGACCTAGCAAGGTCTTAACAGCTTCACCGGACTACTAAAGCGAGCACTTAGGGCACTCAGTAGATTTTATTTGACAACTAGCTCAAGGGTGCACGGCACACCTCGGCTTGGGCTGTTGCCTGATATGTGCAATTCGCGACCTATCTGTGCTAACCTAAACTAAGCTTACTATTCATATATACATATGAGTTGTTGAATCATATATGTATACCAAGCATACATACCTCGACAACTCTTATATATATATCGTATCGGATAATTTTCAAAACTATTTCAGTTCGATAAGGGAAAGAAACAAAACCTTTCCACTTTCATGAGTTACCATGTATGCGTGCACGTGTGTGGAGGTGATATGTGTAATGTTGTCGCAGTGATGTAAGATTTTGTGTGAGTGTATCGCGCGAGCAGCGCACTCAAGGCCTCCACGCCGAGGGAACGGACCTAGGCTTGAGCCGCTACCGAGGGGGGCATAATCTGGTAACAAAGGTGTCCCCTTTGTTAGAACATTAAAATGATCACGAGAAACTTCCAATATAATATTAGATACTCAATAATGGCAATAATAACCTAGAACCGTGTTTTTCAAACATTTTTACGACACGGCCCCTTTAGTATGAACTATTTAATTCCCCCACACGTTGCTTTTTTTTTCATGTATTTGTGACAAATATTCAATTTTTATTTGTTCTAGGAGGCAAACGAACTCGCGGGTCACCTGATTAACATCACCGCCGTCCATATACACTTGCAACGCCAGGGGAGTCGTAAGTGCGTTGTATGTCGCGTTATATCCGTATTTGTATATGAAGGAGGGGGGCGGGAACGGGAAATGGGAAGGGAGATGGGCCTCCGGCGCATTGATATTTCACGGTGGTTTACTATGAAAGGATGGTACAACCCTGGACCAGGCGACTCATTTATGCTAGAACCAGTATTAGCTACGGTGTGACTCTACCACCTACTAATAAATATTTCTTAATTTATCATTTAAAACTTTATTGTGTTTTTTAAAGCAGTAGATTTCGCAAACCTTTTGCAACTCCGCTACAGAACCTTCTCAATCCTCCCAATGAGACTTGACGACCTCAAAGGGGGCCGCGACCCTCACTTTGAAGAACACTGATCTAGACAATTGGTTGTCAATAATAAAATTAAATAAATGTAAAGTTTCATCGAAATCCTTTGATTCATTTCTGTGTCAATGAGACACAAACATACGTCCACACTCACAAACTTTCTCGTTATTTCGACACGGTAATTGTATTATCAAATTCAATTACAAATAGTATAGAGCCACAACTCGAATCGAATCATTTCTTCCGGATATTATTTCCCACAAACACATGAACAAACTGTATCCTTTTTATATCAATAACAATATGTTGTGTGTAGTATTGAAATATACAAATGTGTTTCTTGCTACATATAAATAAAATTTAAGTGTTTGTTGTTTGACCGTGCTAATATCCGAGAAGGTTAGACCGATTTTGACTAATCTACTCACGAGTAGAGGATATTTGCACAGTACACGTTTTATACTATATTCTACAGAGTATTATATATGTTGGTTCTCTTACAGTGGAAACGACGGCGTCAATCATTTTAGCTGCTATAAATTTAGCCTAAGTCCAGACTTGCCTAATACAGATCAGATTTGAACACACAGCAAAATCACACAAATCAACACTAGGTTTTCTTACACTGGTAGTAAGCAGCATTTGTTGAAATGTGCGCCATTTTAGCAATACCAAGGGATTATCTTAATATCTTGTGACATTTAATTCCTTTTATGGCTTTTTGGCGGGATCTTGGAATGTCATGTAGTGGTCTTTTTTTCACTTTATTTTTGGCAATCAATCTTTCAGATTTTTACTGCCATTGTCGCGTAGTCATATTACAAGCGTCGTGCAATCACTTCAATATTAAGCGTCGTGAGAGTCAATATTCTAACAAGATGGTGGATCCCTTGCTTGAATAAACTGACTATATACACCACCAAATTTACAAAATATAGAGTCAATAATAAAAGTTTATGAATAAAATATAAAACCCACTACATGACAGACTAAAATCCCGCCAAAAACTCATGTAGTGGTCTTTACATTTTATTTATAATCTTGTATTATTTAACTCTATATTTATAATATTGAAGATATTTTACGTAATATAGTCCGGTTATTGTGCATAAGTGAAGTGGATGAGAAATCACTCTACGAAGCATGAATACTGATATGCCACAAAAACTCCATGGAAAGTTATAATAATGAGGCCAACATTTTGTTAGAACATTGTTATTATCACAAGCCTCTACTCGACAATGGCAGTAATTAAAAAAAATACAACTTTCCATAGTGATTACTGTAGTAATGTCAAAATTTCAATTAAAGAAAACGTTTCAATTAAGTCGCGGAGACAAGTATACATATGTATGTATTATTTTCTATAATCCTATAGCTTTAAAATTGGTCAGAAAATTGTCAAAACTATTTTATATAAATTCATAATCAAAGAATGATTTATATGATATAATAACAAATATTTAAAACTCTCTTAGTTAATAGGTGCTTGTGTATTTTTTGTAATTGTAGTTAAAATAAAAGTGCGTGTTAAAAACACATTAGCAATATTAAAAGAATGTCGATGCCAGTTATTGATGTGACAACAAAATCGGTCAACTGCGCACGGTCCGGTCGGATTCCGTACGGGACCGTGTTTCGATCATTTCACTGACCTACATTCACCCACAACAGAGCGACTCGAGAATACGACATACAGATAAGCATTTTTTAAAAGAGTATCTTACATTTTTACGTACCAAAGAGTTTTTATTGTTACGAATAATTTACATTTTTTGTTGGCATTATGTTACGTTTCCTTTGCCTCTATATGAATTGTCGAATGTATGTATTAAAGAAAAATAAATGAATACAAATAAAACGGTGATCCTTTCATAAAGTTGGTTTATAGCACAAGTGCGGACGCGGTAGGAAGATCAACAACCTATGATTGCTGGGCCGTTATTCCCGATCGTCTCGGCTGAGTACTGATAAATATCGAAAAAACAGCGATTTTTTCCACTTTCAGCTTTAAATTTTCAACAATGGAAACCGATTATCAAAGCTTCTCGGTAATAATATCTCGCTTTGTGAATACAAAAATGTTACTGTTATAAAATTAAACTGTTTCTTCACATTTACTTTAACTTTTTATAATTACAAAAAAATTTAAATAACAAAAGCAAAAAGTATTTATGACAGTTATTGTTTTTTAATTTTATTTTTTGTAGAGGCAAAGGCGTAATAATAATTATACTAATAATTAAAGAGAAAGATCTTCACCTGTTTTACGGACACCAAAGCGATTCGTCTCACAATCACAGCGAACTTATTATCCACCGGCACTGAGGACTTAACAGTTATTCGTACTAAAAACCGATGATTAACAACTTAAGATATAATTTAGAGATAATTGAATTACTAAAACGTACAGAATAATAACGTTACGTTGTTATTTGTGAATGAATCGATTTTTTGTCGAGAGAACGCGAGCGCGCGCTTTTTAATTATTTTTTTTAAATTTAGTATGTGGCCCGAGCGTTTTGTCGTAGAGCCTTGACCGCTAGGCAACTGCGGTCTCACTGAGCAGTGAAGCGTCGTTTCTTAGTGCACCGGCACGGCTCGTCCTCTCGTCAGGCGATGTATATTACTTTCCAACAGTTACTTTTCGCTCCGTCGCACTAATTCCGGTCAGCTTTTTTCCCTTGTTCGGATAGAAAGCTTTTACGTCACACGGAAACATTATGTATATGCAGGGCTTTTTTGTGGTGACACACGACGACACGCAGTGCCCTTAAAGGAGATTTCTAAAATATCCAAAAATTGCAATAAACACTGAAAGTTTGGAAAAAAGGAAAAATCAATCTTGATAACCTCTGCAACAATTTTTGGATTTTTTTGTAATAGGTCAAAGTTATTTAAAACAAAAATCAAATCTATCTCACTTGAACAGTTACCGCGTCGCACGGAGGTTTCTCTCTGTAGTAGACTTCGGGCGTAGGGTATTAAAAATAGTAAAGTCGTCATTTTACAAAATATTAAATGCTACTTGATTTATCTAATGAAAAGCAATAGAAATACATAAGTACTTTTTAGAATGGTGCCATAGCTTATTTATTTTTAGTTTTTTTTTTTGTATCATAACGTCACTGAATCTAGTCGCTCAGGAGGCAAACAATTCTGAAAGAGGTTGTCGTCTGTGAAACCTTTTAGCTCTCGAGTATGTCATCCTCTTTGGCAGACTGGCTGAAACATGTGAATTTATTGTAAAATATCTGTGCCCGTGTCTCCGTCCGCGTAAAACTTGTGTAAAAACAGTGATTAATAAAGTCAACTGAATGTATATATATAATAATGAAACTAAGACTAAATGTTACTCGAGCATATCGCTTTATGATTTTCTTGGCTATGTTTTACCGTGCACGCAGTACTTACGCATTGACACGTGTTTAAACAAACAGACTGACAAACAGACCGACAGACAGTAATTTCTAAAAATGATTGAAATGTATTTTATTACTAATTCCTGGACACCAGCAACATGACAATAATCTAAATTTAAAAAGTACAGACACGTTAGACTTACATTGTTAGGTTATGTATATAGAAGATGTACACGACAATTCTACAGTTTTTTTATAGCACAGATCTGTAATCGTCAAACTGTGGCTTGCTGACCACAGTTGACTTGAAGTCGGTATGTGTGTGGCCCGCGATATAGCAAACAATTAATTAGGATATTTATCAAGACTGATTTTGCAAATGTAAATTAACTAAATGATGAAGTAAGCGGGACGAAGTGCACCGAATGAGTCCATGTGTTTGTGTATTTAAAAATAAAATAGAAATTGTTAGTTGTTCACTCGCGGTACCATTGAAACTTTTAAAAAGAAAGCAAGAAGAGCGTATGTTTCACTGTTCTCCAATAACCAAAGTTAAGCAAGATACTGCCCCACTCTATTAGACACAATGTTTATCGCCACCATTTTTCGTCACAACAAAACGGAATCCCTAATTCCAATTTCAAAGCCCACCTATAATAAATTTAGCTTTAATAACATACTATCCTTATTTAACACAAATGATGTATTCACACCCACTGCACACATAATGATAATAATATCAAATTGGGAAATGGGTATCTTTAAGCAATTATTTCTAGACAAAATTTATTATTACAAAAAAGTTTTTCTATTTTATTTTGGCAACCAGTCTTCTAGTAGACTATTAGTGCCATTGTCAAGTGAGTAACGATATTATAAGTTTCTTGATATGATATCAAAGCACTAACAAGATGGTGGCCATCTTGTTAGCTACAAAAAAAGTTAAATACGCACTGAACTCTTACTTGAAAAAAGTTTGACCACGAAAGCGTGTCTTACCCTTGTTTAAAGATGGACATTATATAAATTTAAATACAGTCATACCTGGGTAAGTGAGAACTGGATAAGTAAGAAAACTCTACAAGTGAGAGTAATAGCCAGGACCCGTCATTTTAAGCCCCTAAAACCTCTATTAGCGAGAAACAAAAACCTATGTAAGAGAGATAGTCGTTTTTCCCTCATGGACCTCCGTTAGTGAGACTGCTACTTATCTATACCTCTATAAGCGATAGTTGAGCTTTATTTATTTATATTATTTAGGAGGAACAAATGACAAAACAAATTACAAATTTAACATTTACTATTTTATGACTCATTCTTAACTTTCGTGGAACTTCCTACTATTGTTTTTGTATTGTTTTCTCGTCAATATTGTACCTATTCTATTTCGTGAAAATAAATAACGTTGTTATATTATGGTATTCTTTTCGAATGGACACGTGTTCCTGTGTACCGTCCTGTTTGTAAGACTAATCGATTGCGAAGGAAAGTTCTGTTCTGCATCATGTCAAATCGGAAAATTAAAGTACTGTCATTAAGTGATAAACTTAAAACAGTGAATGCGTTTGGATCCGGAAAATCGGGAAATGAAATTCAGAGGCAGTTTAATTTACCAGAATCCGCCTGTTATACAATTAAAAAATCAAAAGACTCTATAAAGTCTGAGTGCTCTGATGGACATGGAAATATTAAGAGCACTAGACTGTGAATTTCCTAATATCGAAAATCATCTTGATACCTACACTTATAAAGTTGCTGTGACTTGTTATTGCTGCGTACCTCTATAGGAGAGAACCGCTACCCGTGAACCTGAATTAGCAAGAAACTCGGGTTAATGAGAAATCTCTATAAGCGAGAATGAGATTGTGCTCCCTTGAACTCTCACTTCAGAAATAGCAAGAGAAAGAACTTGAAAATTAAGAAGATAAAAATGATGGTTACGAAATATTTTAAAGAAGATTTGGTGCTTATGCCTTGACATTAACTTGGACATAAAAGAAAACTGATTAAAGAATACAGAAAAACTACCTATGTTGACAACTTCAGAATTGACAGTATGGATTAATTTCTTCGCCTGTTGGACGAATATTATTTTTTTTTTACTTTTTTTGGCAATCATTCATTCTGATTATTACTGCCATTGTCTAGTAGTCAATAATATTACAAGCGTCGTGCGATCACTTCAATATTAAGCGTCGTGTAAGTCAATATTCTAACAAGATGGTGGATCCCTTGTTAGCACCTTTCAGGGAATTTTTGTTGCATCTCAGAATTTGATGCTCCGTGGTATTATTTTCCATTCACTTCACTTATGCATATACATGCAATAAACTAACTATATTATGTAAAACACCGCCAAATTTTCAAAATATAGAGTCAAATAACACAAGATTATGAATAAAATATAAAATCCACTACATGACAACTAAAATCCCGCCATAAACTCGACGAATATTATTACAACTACTATTATCATACCAAAACAAAGGGTAATTGACAACATAGAAAATATAACAATTGATTGGTTGTGTCAATTACTTAATCCATGAATTTGCAATAGTACGAGTGGTATAGATTGAACTATACATGGACAGAAAAAGATATAAAATGTGTAACTTTATTTCATATGAATCAAGGCGACAATTTATCTTCTTATTTGGGGCGGATAACCGCTAGAGAGAGCGCTTGGCAGATATAATTCAAGTGACATCATGTCATTTATTTCAACCACCTTTAAACAAACCGTAATTACATGCTCTAAAACCAATTAATATATCTGTAATCTGCTACCTGATCCAGCCACGAGTCGCAGTGGCTCAGTTATTATATTTAATTAAAATTATGATAATATATTTGCAAAATTAAATTGTGGTGCCATCTGTGAGATATCTATAGCAGTCGATCCTACAGTTTTCTGTCAACAAACTAATTACTGCTACTAACTTACAATTAATAACAATAATCAACATTGACAATCGTTTTCCATGTAATTAAAAATATTGAGGATGTTTCATTATCAATCGTGTTCAATACTTAATGCAATAGCAAATGCAGCTGACAGCAGCTGTCATGCGTCACTTACTCGTTAAGTATTGGAGCGACAACATCGTTTGTGTGTGAAGGTCCCAGTCCGTTAGTGGTATCCGCCGCAAACTATGAACTCGTATCTAACGTTGCGCGTTATAAAAAACATCCGCGACACATTTTTACCGACCCTCCTGATTCAATCACGTCAGCGAACGATCAGTACCAGCCTGTCCCTCGAAACAGTGTGTTCACGCCCACGCCCGCGTAACCACAGATCACGCCGCCGTGGTCTGGGGATTAATTTCGCTCCCGCACACCCGATTAGGCTTCCCACGGTAGCGGCTCAAGCCTAGGTTCGATCCCTCGGTAGGGAGCCCTTGAGTGCGTTGTTTGCGTGATACGGTGACACACAAATATACATCACCGCTACAACACTACACGATCACCCCCACACACGTGCACGCCTACACGCTTACACATGAAAGTGGAAGGGTTTACTTTTTATTATTTTATGTTATATATTATTTTTATGTTATACTTTTCCCTTCTCGAACTGGAAATCTCTCAATTTTCCGATAATAAATATATGGAGGAGTTGTTGAGGCGTATATGCTTGGTACACATATACGTTTCAACAACTTATACATATATGAATAGTTAGCTAGGTTAGCTAAGATAGGTCGCGATTTTGCATGTAACAGGCAACAGCCAAGCCGAGGTGTGCCGTGCACCCTTGAGCGCTCGCCTTAGTAGTCCGGTGAAGCTGTTAAGACCTTGCAGGGTCAATAGCGTAGTCATTTCGAAAAAAAAAAAATCAGACAGCTCGCATACTTGTTTGCTACAATCGTGGTATAACAAACATAGTAACACTCAAAAAGAATGTGTATTACGTATTAAAATGTATTTTAGTTGTGGTGAATATTCTAATGGGAGGCCTTTGAAATTTTGATCTGCAACTTTTTTGTGTGACGAAAAGTGACAGGAGCAAACACTGTGTCAGGTAAAGTTTACAAAATCGATTCTTCCTCGATCAACAAAGTTAAGCGACGTCGGGCGTTGTCAGCACTTGCATAGATATGAGCTGAGGCGCCGTAAAAAGGGCCTGTGGGCGATGGACGCGAATACGTCCGTCGCTCTGGCAGTTATTCTGCACAGGCCCGTGTGGTTAAGGCGCATTTTGCCGATGCGTCTCCCACAATCGTCGGGGAGAGCAACTCTTGCCCTCCCCTGAGGGGTCTACCATCCTGACCCCTCGACCGCGAAGAGGCCTCTGATGGGCCGTCACCTGCCGGAGAGAAGACGCATTGCCAGTCGGCAGCTCCTGCTTCCCGGTCTTTAGGTGAGTGAAGGCACCATGGGGTTTTAGTCCGTACAAGTCGGACATAACCCACCCCCAGCTGCCTGGCTAGGGTGGGTATCCGTATGGATTTCCTCATGTAAAAAAAAAGTACGAGTTAGCGTTTTGTAAGGTGGTTCATTTTCCTTAAAAAAAAAAATTAAATTAAAATGCTTTCTTGCATTACAAAAGTTTCATTTCTACCGAGCGTATTTACGACACACCCTGTTTTTTTATATGTTTTCACTTCTATCGCGTGGTCATAAAGATGCAACATTTTTTTTAATCACACTTTTTCGAATAAGAACGCTTACACGTTAACGAAGCAATTTTTTACAAGTCAACTTCTTAATTATCATTCAAAAACATTCGGGCCATTGACTGCTACGTTATTCCAGGCCTCCCAACTTATAATTAAGGCACCGATCAAGTGAATTGCAAGCCGGCTCGATACTTACGTCATGTACAGGTACAGTCATTAAAAAAAGTGTGTGTGTACTTATGAACACGCGTTAGAAGTTATACTTCTTTGGCGTAACAAGATATAAATCTTTTCAAAAATTTTAACTTTCGTCTTATTCTGCGTTTGTAGAAAAAACGACATTAACGATAGAAAAAAGGTATCTAATACATTGAAAATTTTAATACAAAGAAATAGAAACAACAAATAGAAAGAAACTAAATGTTCACTATAGCTAACTTTTGAGTGTCGGTGACAGCGTGCGCGTGCATCGTAATAACTTCAGGATGTCGGTTTTTCGTGACGGTGTGCACGCGCATCGTAAAATTTACTCTCATCATTTTTCCCTAACGCGCCAAAAGAAGTATAACTCCAAAAAGGTAAAAACCCTTTTTTTAATCATTATAACGAACGACTTGTTAACCTGAGTAGTTGCTTTTAAGTAATAAAATGTACTAAAGAAATACATACACTTTTATGTATACACACGAAAAACCTTACCCGCCTTCTGCAGATTCGAATAAAAATAACTTTATTTTTAAAGTCGTTCAATAACTTTGTAAGGAAACGTACTGAACATCTATATACTATAAACTTTATTTTATATTATTTTGTAAGGAATTCAGGTTGAGAATCGTATATATATCGGTTTTATGTTCATTATTGTGGAATAAATAAACAGTTTATCAATGCAGCGGGATTCTGCGAAACAAGTTTCGATACAGTTATGCGAAGTTCAGAGACGTCAATAAAAGCTTCGGTAACGTTTTCGTAAAAATATAATACCTGACAATTTCGTGTCATAAAAATGAAATATTCTATAAATAATTTTGTCTAATTAATAATTGAGAGCATCTAGGTGTACTAAAATCAGAATTGAATAATTATCTATTCAGAATAAATACTAACAAGATATTTATTAAAGCCAGACTACTACAACTTCTTTAAATTATTATTTCTATAATTTTTAGTAGTTCAAATAATGTAGAGGGATTTAAGGAGATAGGTGGTTAGGTGTAGGCTAGCCTAGGCCAGAGGGGTCTTTAGGGAGACCGTGGTGAACGAGCAGAGAGTAGGCCGTGGTGGACGAGCAGTAAAGGTAGGCCGTGGTGGACGAGCAGCGAGGGTAAGCCGTGGTGGACAAGCAGCGAGGATTGGCCATAGTGGACGAGCTGTAAACCTCGTTAAAAAAACCTGGAGGTGGAGGAGTCTTCCTCTCCGCTGCCGGTCGAACTCATGGAGGAAGGGGTAGAGGCCTTCCATAGCACGGTCTCAGCAGGCTGGGAGGCAGTCTCGCAACCGGACTGAAAACGCCTACCACCGGAGGGTGTTGTGGACCTTGCTCACGCACCCCCGTGACACCTCCCATAATGCGACGCACGGTTGTTGTAGAGTTTTAGTCGGTAAAAGTCTCCGAAAAGCGCCGTCATCGCTGCATTCCGTACGCATCCACTCAGCTCATGCCCCCTTGGACCTGGCGGACTATGAGGATTTTATCTTCAATTAAAGTATAATAAATTAAACGAGTTGTTAAACACGGAACAATCTCATCTTTCTTTCGTGTAAATACATTCTTGTGGCATTTGAGAAGACTTTGATACAACGAACATGTCACAACCTCTATTATCTGGATGTGGTCAAAGAGGCTGTCATTTTATATTGTTAAATGAAATGTATTAAAATTTAATTTCTAATTAGAATATCACTCTTAAAATGTTTTTTTTTTTTTTATATCAAAGGAGGCAAA